>CAHIKZ030000168.1:87500-122500 GCA_903632075.3 Acanthosepion pharaonis
GGGACACACAGACAAGATTTAGCCTTACGCTAAGTTGAATAATAGCTGTTCGGTGAAGTATATACGATTTTATGTTTCGTAAATTATGTTGAAATTAATGAAAGTGTTCAGCGATCGTCTGATTAAAGTAGACCTATTAAAGTCGCTAGAGAGCGAGTAATTGGCTGATTATAAAGTCACCAGACAATCAGATGTAGTTATTTTTTGGAATTGTAGAGTACGCGAGTATCCAAGAGAGGTTAATCCCAAAGACAGAGGATTAGCAAAAAGTATGTTGTCTAAAAAATATTAAATTTGAACATGAAAGGAAACGGAATCAAATAATATGTAAATATTTTTCTCGTCGAATGTCATAAAAATCTAAATAATTTTCTATATAACCAGTGGCAAGAATAAACTAAAAGAAAAGTAGAAGGAGGGTTGGATGAATTCTCTTTATAGATTTTTGTAACGGGACTGAACTATGATTGCAAGATAGATTTCAGCTCCATCAATAACATTGAATGGTTCTAATTAATTGAGGATCATTGTCGTTGCTATTTCCATTGTTCTGGGAAGATAAAACCTCATCTGTAGAGTTTGAGGTTGACAACAGACTTAAAAAAAAGGTCTTATATAAGTTACTATATCAGTCAAAAAATCTCAATTCACTTGATTTTTCTTTTGAAAAATTTATCGGCAAAATTATCAAAGCAATTCTCTGTTTTGAACCTAGAATGGTAGCCCTTAGAAATTATTGATTAGGTTTCACAAATTATAAGAAATTGTTTTAGCATACCTACGGACAATAATTGGTATGTCCCCATTCACATATATATAGTAGTAAATACTGTATGTTGGTCTGCATTTGGAGATTCGTCTCCAGCTGTGCTAGTCAAACTCTCTGCTTCCGGGCAGAGAGGATCCCCAGGCTATGTCGAAGGGTAGAGTCTCATCTCGGGAAGCAGCTACCCGACCCCATTTTATACGGGGTCTACGGTGAAATTTTGGCCGAGCCTGCGGGCTCGGATACCCTACATTAAATTCGGCCTTGTGCCACATCTGATCGTGTGGGGCGGTTGGTAGATATCCTGCAGTTAGAGATTCATTATGGAATTCATTTGATTCTCTTCTAGCAGTTGACTACTTCTTCTACGCGCCACTGGCGAATCTTATATGTTGTTCGTGTCCTAAGTATTATCGTTCATTACCAACCTTCGTTTGATTATTCTATTCAGTAACCTTCAATAGGTTATAAGAGAAATGATAAAAATCTTTCATACATAAAATAATTATTACAATTGTATTAAAACTTCCGTGATGCTCACATGTTCTATCGAAGTTATTCTCGGCATCCTTCTGTAGATGGTTAGAATGTCGAACTGAACCTTTTATTTCTCTCACTGGGGTAAACTGTTCTAGTTCCACGTGCCATGTCTAATGGATGTCAGTTATCAGTTATCTCCTGTTAATTCCCCTCTCCAAGTTCTCCATCGCTTTAACCAGATATTGAACTCACACATTTTGGGTCCCGTCACACAACGGCACATGGCACAGTGGATAAAGGCGTTTGTTAGATCCAGTGACAAGACCCAAAAAGTGTGAGTTTAATACCTGGTTAAGGCAGTGGAGAACTTGGAGAGGGGAATTAACAGGAGATAACTGATAATTGACATCCATTAGACATGGCACGTGGAACTAGAACAGTCTACCCCAGTGAACGAAATAAAGGGTTTAGTTCGACATTCCAACCACCTGAAGAAAGCCGGCGCGTACAACGGCCGAAACGTCGTGATAAATATGTCAACAAAGATGAGGATGATAGTCCGAACAATGTAAATAGTGCAATCTAGGACGTTTGATATTACATAGCAGTCCAACAATCTTTTGGGGTTTTTTTTCTAAGTATTTTTCCTTTTATTTTTAATATAGTGTTTAGTTATCTTTCCATAAACCTGTGGACTTCAATTCTTGACTTTTCTTGAACTCATACAACACCATAAAGGAAGCATCTACATTGAGTGACACTTGGTTTTTGTACTGGGTCAATATTAATGCAAAAACAATTGGCAGTCATCATTTGCCATTTGAAAGCCTCTTTCAGTGTCAGTTATATCAAATATCATCTTGAATGATTTTCTTTAAAAGTGTTTGTCATCAGAACTATTCTGGCATTTTTTACTAAAATTAAACTATTTAAAAACTAATGATTAAACAAGTTTCACAAGTTATCAGAAAGGCTTAAAAATGAAAAGAGGAAATGCTTATTAAAGTGGACAAAACTAGTAACAGGTTTTGCTTAAAACTTCTACTAAAAATAAAAACGTGTTAACGACAGACACTAAAGAGCCTCAAATAAAAACAATGGTTTTTAAGAAGATAAATAAAATGACACATTTTTTCCATACTCAGCTTTTACCTATTAAAAATTCTATAAAGTTTCATAAACACAGATCCAAGTAAATAAATAAAATTAATTCTATACTATAGTAAATTTACTGTAGGTGATGAAAATAAACAATTTCTCAATGTTGACCGGCCAGAAACGAAAAACTGCAGGAACTCCTAAACAAAGACCGCCAAGGAAAGTGAAAAGAAAGGACTAACCATCAACTATACGAAGAAAGAATGCATAGTCATTTGCAAAAGGGGACGGATCAAGATGCAAGCTACGAAATGGGGATGCCAAAATCATGCAACTACAAATACTTAACTATCTGGGAAGTGTTTTAATAGACGACGGAAATAGAAGTCCAAAGACGAGTTTTAATAGACTCTAATAAAGAAGCGGAAACGGAAAATTAGGAGAAGAATATAAACTGCATACCCACTCATTTCCATCAATGGTTCCTATTGTTGCACACCGCCATCTTGTTTGTTTTCATACACTTCTATGGGCGTTAACGTGATTAGGGGTGCTATGAACTCTTAACTGGGGCGTAAATGTTCAAGGGAGATGTTGCGATATTTTTAAAAGGAAAGTAGGGTTATTTAACCATTTCAACCCCTATTTGGACAAAGTCATATCTCTTATACGCCATCTATTAATCTTTTTGCCTATACATTTACATTTTTCAAACGCATTTTTATACACGTGATATTAGCGCTGCTGCATTAGCAGGACAATGTTAACACCACACACAGATTCAAGAGCAATATATGTACGATTGCTTTCATGCCTGAGCCAGTGATCACCGCTTGGCTGTTCTCGCCACAGCTTTGCTTCACAATGATTGGTGTTGTTATAATGCAATAAAACATGAACACGTGACATTATCACTGCGGCATTAAAGTTGGTTCATTTTACAGGGTCATGCTAATATAGGGGTGCCACTTTGCACAGATAACTGACAATGGTTGCTGGAGAAAACAAAGATTAAGGAGCACTGCACTGGTAGTATTAGATGTTAGAATCTTGCATTTATTTGAGAGTCGCTTGCCAGTAAAATCTTTCTAACCACGTCGGTAACGACTCTGCCACGGCAAATGCAATTTCTTAAAAAAAAACAAAAAAAAAAAGGCATTCAGATTTAAATCAAACCAAAATAGATTCTTTACATTCGGATCCGTGATGCTCTCTTATCTATCGTCGAATAACGACCTAAAAGCTGCGATTAAAAAATTTTAAGCGATATAAAACGGAAGAAATACGTGTCTAAGTAAAGTCTTTGTAGCCGCGTCAGTAATGACTCTGCCACGTTACATGTAGTCCTTCCAAATGATAAGTATGAACCTAAAGTTTTTTTTATATATATATATTTTTGCAAGGAAATATTTCATGTGGAAATTTGCCTTGTCTTTTATGTTACTTTTGCAGATAAGGCTTGCCATGCCACGTACACAGGTTCGAATCATCCAAATTCTCTTCGTATTCCATTAGTAAGGAAGAAGTTAAATTCGGACAGCTTCTTCCCAAGTGCCGTTACTTTGTTGAAGAACAATCTTAACATCTTCAAGTCTCGTGTTAGCCTTTATCTATTTCAGTAACCCTCATTCAGTAATCCTCTACCTTGAGTGGTTCTGGGACTTTGTATTGTCTGAAAGATATTTAAAAAAACAAAAAAAAACAAATTCTCAACCCCCTTATTCCCTTGACTTCGACAAACATTAATCTCTTCCATAATGAATGTAATTCTTCAGAGATTATGGTTTCAAAATTGGTGTTAAGTAACGAAAGCTTTCATTTCCCCCTTCCATAGCACACCAATTAGCAGGCTTGTCACACGATGAATTTGCGATTGGGTATCTTATTAATATATCTCTGTTCCAGATTAACCTCACTTTCGTAATTAAATATGGAACACCTGCCGTAATCCAATAATTAGCGAGATCATCTTACAATCCAATTCGCGAAATCAGTTGATCCTAATTAAGTGCTCCATTAATATGGTCTTGTGCCATGCTAAAATAAACCTTGTAAATCCCCACTGGAAAAAAATAATTATACCGTCCAGAAATACTCTACGTACAGCTGTGATTAGTAAAATCGAAAAATGCGGTTAGAAATTTGAGTAAGATCGTCGCTGGTTGCTCTTGATTTGTAGCCTTGTGCCATACTATGATTAGCAATAAAGAAACCTATATTTAGGGACGCCCTTACATAGAGAAATGGTTAGAAAATTATTCTCAAAAACCGTTACTACTGTAGTGCGTTCGATCCTCATAGGGAAATATAGTTGCGGCCGTACCGTACTAAGCTCTGCTGAGTTACTATCATTAACACTATTTTTTAATAATTTTACCTCAAGCAAGGCGATAAGGCCACTAAAACACAAGGGGCTACTAGCAGTGAAAGAGAATGAGAAAACTTTGGAAGGAACCGGAAACCCAATCCTAAACAATAAACAAGGGATAACCCACTACTCCTGTAAAAAAGACCGTAGCGGGAGGTGTAAACTGAACGATAGTCGAACATTTGTCTTAGGTCTCAGATACGTATTTTTTTAACATTGCTGTTATTCGAACACAGACCCAGAATGTTAGCAATACAAATGCTGATTTTTAAAATATGAAAGCTCCCCCCACATGGAAAATCGGAACAACACAATCTTCCATTTAGTCTTATGCCGTGTGGAAATTTTCATTTTTCTCTCAGACAACAGTGTTGGAATGAAATGTGATAGCAGATTTGAATTGATTTCTACTGACGTCACATTGACGTCAGTACGTGTTTGTGGCAGAATGGACCACGTAGAATGAAAATTGTCATTTTTCTTTTTTTAAGAGCCGGCTATTCACTTGATTGAACGCTTGTATGGCCAGTGACGAGAACTAGAGAAAAAAAAAAGTGATATGTCGTTTAATACTAGCGTGTAGATTTATGGTCCAGCGTAGCTGAAAAGTTGTTGCACGGAACGATTTCAGATTTTGGCTACTGTTGCTTATAGGAACGTTAAACTACTGCTACACTTATACCCCACCTTGGCTGAGTGAGGATTCAGTCGATTATTGATAACTATAGTGCGATGCAATCTTTTATTGCCGCCATTTCTATAAATGTGACAATGAGATAGAGGCTGTTTGGAAAAGGTTTTATTCTAAGGTTTCGCACACCCAGACCAGTGATAAAAAGATGTGTTAAAGAGTCAAACGTTGTTTAGAATTGCAAGGATCAGGAAGATGTGGAGAGTCAAAATCACCCACGTCCTGAAGGTAAAACGGAAAGAAATGATGATGATTGTAAATTCATTTAAGAATCTTATATAGACAGAGTCCGCCAAAAAGAATGTATACACACTTCATGAAATGAAAAACTACCATACATGACCTTTATGACAATGATGAATTTTTTGCTTCAACCAGACGACGCACACTATGAGCAAGACGGGCGAGCTTATCTGAATGAGAATTTGCAAGAACACTGGCTAGGACGAAGAGGGGCTGTCGTGTCCACCCACCAATGTTCTCCTGATTTAACACATGAAGACTTTTACCTAAAAGATGTTCTATATAGCAGAAAAAATGATTACATTGACGGTCCTTAGACAAGAAATTGAAAATGTATGTGCAGCAAACTCACTGAACTCTTTGACCAACGCTGTCCAAGCACCAGTTCACCGTATTAATCAATATCTGGAAGCTAAAGATATTTTGAGCATCTCTTGTCATTGTAGAGTCCAAAGGTAACTTGTATTAATCTCATGATGTGTGAATAAAGTTAGTATGACAATATCTGTACAAGTTTCTTTCCTTTCCTGAAGTCTGTATAGTTTTGTTGTACTCTGTTTATATATTGCTTAGAACAGCATAAAGTTAATCATAGAAAAAAAGACAGGTATACAATAATAAGCTTTCAAGTGAATACGGCATGCTTCCGTAAAAGAAATCCTAATCCAAAATGATACCTTTTTATTGGGACTTGAACACCAATCTCTAGCACTTGTGGGAAATATTTTAATATTTCATGACTTATTCCATGAAAACATGACATGAGGTAATTTGATGCAGAGAAGGGGGTTGACAAGCTAATCTCGAAATCTATTTAATGTAGACATTTACTAAACTTACTTTTGACAACATGTTGGCAGTTGTACTTGAAAATGAATTACAATCAGTTGTTAACTGGTTAAGAAATGGCTTATAAATTTTACCGCCTCCAAAATGAAACTGCTGTCCTGTAATCACCATAGAGAACATTTTTCCCTCCATCATCATGGAAGATGCTAAGCTGCTTCTTGGTCTAAAGATTTCTACTGACATGAAGTGGGGCGATTATAGAGAATCAACTCCTAAATCTTTTCATATGTATGCTGGTTCATCTTGTAGTGCCAGAAAATTTCTCTCATCAGAATCCATCTTGCACATTTATAAATGTACCATTCATCCGTGCATTTAATATTGCTGCCATATATGGTCTGGTGCTCCGGCTATATATCTCAACATTCTCAGCAAAATCCAAAGAATGGTCTCTAATGTTATCGTCTCTGATCTCGTCTTCAGTCATTTTCCCACCGCTGTAAAGTGGCTTCCCTCTGTCTTTTCTATGAATATTTCCATGGCAATTGTCCTAATGATCCCTTCTCCTTGATATCCCGGCAGCATGAATTTAAGCGTACGACTAGATTAGCTACTAGGCCTCATCCTTTTATTGTTGAAATAGTTAGATAGGACCGTAAGTTTTATTCTAATAGCTTTTTTTCTCGCATTTTCACCTGTGGAACTCTCTTCCGGTATCTTGCTTCCCTGTTACCTACGACCTTCAAAAATGTAAATGCAACGCCAATCGCTATCGCATGTCTTCTTCAAACTTGTTTTTTTTTTTTTATTGTCCTTTCTCTTCACTAAAGTCTCTCATTCTTTTTCACATTCAGTAACTCCATGCGTCTTATTGGCATTATCGTCTTATTTTAGGGTGAAATGATTCATAAAAATGTCTAAAAATGTTTTCCCAAAGCCCGACAAGAAAAATGTATCAAATGTAAAGCGTATTATTTAATGCACATATTAAATGTTACATGTAATGTGAGCTGTTCCATATGTATAAAAGCTACTAATATTTGGAAACTTTCCTTACAATGAGTACTGTATAGTATTTTGGTGTTATCTACTAATATTTGCCACATGTTCATTATTCCAAGATACTACTATTTATGACGGAAGCGGAAAGAGTGTCTGCAGAAACAAAATATGTGGACAACAAAATCAACACTGCATGGTAACTTAATTTCTCCCTTTCAGCGATCACTCCCAGTGGCGGACTGGGTCAAAGATTTCTACAGTAAAAACTTGTAAAAGGGCCCGATCAAATAGGACCCCACTTAATCCCAAAACCTATTCAAAAGAATCAAATAAAAGCAAAGGTTTTAGGCAAAAAGTGACCCGGGCGTACCTGGAACAAAATAGGGGTTACGCCTCTATCATCGATCAATCACTCACTTTTGAACATACCTGGGCCTTAATCGACAAATCGATTTGTAAGAAACTGGTGAAACCTGTTTCTTGTGAAGAACTGCTATCAACTTCTGCATTCAATTTGGACAGAAATTCCCCTGCTAATTATTACAGAGCTTGCCACTTCTATGTCTGGAAGAGCGGTTTGGTTTTGGTTTATTTGTTTAACGGCATGTAAAACGGAATGAGAACAATCCATGTTCGCTTCAAAACCAAGTACCTCAACAGACACCTGGAGGTACATTTCTTTTTACAGTAAGGTTCACTCTGTATGAGACCCGAGGGCTACTCGAGGTAGAGGTTTACGGTAAGGGTTGGTTTATGCGGATAGAAGTGGAAGATAACGGTTAACACTAGACATGAACAGGTTAAGATTGTAGTGATCAGGGAAACATCCTCTTGGGAATTGGTTCCACAGAGATGTGGTTTGCGGAAAGAAGCTGTTCCGGTCGAACTTACTTCTCACCAATGGAATACGCAGGAAATGATAGGGTTTGTTACAATGTGAGTTGCATGGAGGGTCCTAGCTGTAAAGGTTTGGACTTGAAGAATTTAATTCGCCCAAGCACTTTCCATGAAAGTAACAATAGAGCAATGATAGGCTTGCCACACCCCGCTTGTGAGAGAGGAAAATAGAGAGGAAAATAATTTGTCCCTTTCGAACTCTATCGAGACTGGTAAATGAAGACGGAACCGTTCTAGCCCAGATATGACAACAATACTCTGGCTCGTCTATAAGTAGAGGATAACAGAAGTCAGGTACTTAATGGAATGGGACACTGAACCGACCATCTTTCCTCCACTTACTTTAGTGATGGATCGTATGTCAGACTTCCACTTGATGTCAAGTGTTAATTTATAACCAAATAGTCTCTCAAGGCACGGAACTTCCCCGAGGAGACATCTATTAATCGTGATTTTTAACTATTGTTAGTCGAAACGGCCTTCTTCAGGTGGTTGTGACTATATTTCAACTAAGTTAAGCCATGTTTTGGTTATCAGTAGCAACGAGTTCTCCACTAATAATGATACCTTCTTTGGGTCTGTCACTGGATCTAACCAATATATTTATATATATATAGGACAACCTATATATATATATATATATACCTCATCTCAGAAATATAGACAAACTCTATATATATACTTTTGGTTTTGGATTTAATAATGATATAACACAAATATATATATATATATATATATATATATATATATATATATATATATATATATATCGGAATTATATATATCGGTGTTTCGGAATTATATATATATTTTTTTTTCTAACGATTTAAAGGCTGTGTTTTTTTTCATAATTTCAAACGTTATTTTTAAAGCATACCCTAGTGAATCATTTTTAGTGAAATAGACGACCAGTTCTTTTTTTTTCGTTTTTATTTTGAACATCGCTTTCAAGAAAACTGAATAAAGAAAATGTGCTCTCCTCAGGGTTCGAACCTATGTCTTTATTTGAATATTTTAGACCGCTCGGACACAGAGACGGTCACGGACACACGAGATTCTATATGACAATTAAGGAATGCACACCCCCTTATTCAGAATTTCTCGAAAGCCCATACCTGATCAATTTCGTAGCCGAAAGTTAAATAAATAAATTTCTAAAGAATTAAAGGACATGTATTTTAAACAGGCGTAATATATATATATATATATATATATATATATATATATATATATATATATATATATATATATATAATATAAAAGGCTCAAACTCTAATATTCCATGGTCATAATTTATTACATTGGAATCGTAATCACGATCCAATTCATCAAACCTACAAATTCAAAAAGAAATGTAACTCCGGCTATAAAGAAAAAAATCTTTAGTGGGTGTGTATGAGTGAGAATGCGAAACAAGTGTGAGAAGGAAATGTATGAAAGCTCTAGAGAGAGGTGTAATAGAAGAAAGAAGAACAGGAAGCCTAAAGTGAAGGTGGGGGTTACAATTTAACAGAGAGAAGTTTTAAAGAGAGGAGTTACGTAACGGTTTAAATGAGTGAGATACAGATAAATATGAATTATTTTCAGATGCATAAATCGCTACCGATTCGCTGACCTAAAATTAAAATTAAAAAACAGACACCGGAAATGTGTGGATACATTTGTGGGGACACTACGCACAATAAAAAAAAACGATATGATCTAAACTTAAAATCCTGCCAATTCATACTACCGAAGTATATGTGAAAATTTTCTGTCTGTTTTCCATTACTCAGCGTATATATACAAGAAAAGAGAAAATAAAAAAGGGGGCGCAAATTAAAAACGAGGGCATTTATAAGAGAACTGATGTATAATCAAGAATAATTACACCAAGCAAATAATATCAACTACAGGTTACGAATTTAACATAAACATATAAAAAAATTAGAGAATATTTTATCTAGTAAGGACCTACTATTTATATGCCCCAAAACACATACGTATATACACACCTACACAACTGTTATACCAGAACATTACCTATTCTATTGTAATAGACTCTCCGACACATAATAAGTAGTAGTAGTAGTAGCAGTCGCTAGTTGGGCTCAGTGGAGCTGAGTGAGTCAGTCGATGTCGGACATTGAAGTATCAATCCACCACAACTAGATTGCTGCGTCATTAACTCTTATTTCAAGTTCCTAACGTTTTGTACGTCGGACCCTTTTAGGACCGATTTAGCGAAATACAAGCTTCCACTGTGAAAACTACACTACAACAACATATCTATACATACTCGCACATACATACATACATATACGTGTGCATATATATATGTATATATATATATATATATACACTCATGCATACATAAACACATAGACATACACATATGTGGACGCAGACACATATAGATAAAATCTTACACACATCCGTACACATACATATGCACACTATTCTAAACAAATATACAACGTATCTATCTATCTATCTATCTATCTATCTATCTATCTATATATATATATATATATATATATATATAATAATAATTTAAAAGCAAAAAGGAAAAGGTAAAAAGCCACCCATACACACATACATACATACATTTAACATATAAAAATAGATGGGTAGAATTAATCTAATTTGCACTTAAAAAAACTACTGAGGAAGAAAACGCTAGCGATATTAAAAAAACACAGAGTGATTAACGCGTATAACTATTAAGTCTACGTATATACCAAGTTATATTAAAATGTCAGAAAACTATCAGATTTTGTATATCAGTTATCTAAGAAAACTTTTTGCCTACATACCCACATACACATATACCAACACATGAATAAATTTTGCTAACACAAATTAAATGATCAAAAATATATAGAAAGCACCACATAAACACAGACAATGATATATATAGGTAATCATAAGAAGTCATTCCATTTAAAAGTCCTGCCCGATGTTAGTGATCCAAGATCGAACTGTTATAGGTAACAATACGTTATTAAACCGTGTTTATGTTTTAAAGCGTTTTTTATGTCTACATTTGGAAATGATCTCACTACGAAGATTCAGCAACTCATCTGGATTTTGATCTTTAATGATAATTTTTTTTTTCCGCAATGCACCGATCGGGGAAGTTATAAGAATCTCCATTCAAAATGCGGGGTTAGTCGCTTATCTAGCAGATCCCAGAAGTGTTTGGATAAGGAAGTTTGATTTTTAAGGTATCTGTATTTAAAAGTGTGTCTATGGTTGTACAGACGCTGCTTCCAATTACCAGCGGATATACCTATGTATCTTTTTTTCTGGCTGATATTTTCTTCGGGGAAGATGGTAGCTTCATATATTACATTCTCAAACATACATTTTCCTCCGATTGGACAATTAGCTCTACTCCTACAATTGCAAATGGGGCTCCTAGATCGAGTTTCACTATTATGGTAGTTCTTAAGTATTTTACACTTGTGGGAAGATATAATTTTCTCCATATTACTTACCCATGAATAACTAATTTTCAGTGTCTTCCTATTGAAAATTCTATATAGTGGATGTTTACTATGAAAGTGCTTGTCTATTAACCTTAGGAAGAAACTTCTGATATCAATGTTGGAAAGCATGCAATACGGTGGGTTAAACATCATTACTTTCCTCTTTCAGTTTTTAGATCTATTATTATTTTCTAGTTCTTCGTCATAGTTAAATTCCTGTTTAAAACCACTATTTTTGAGACCCTGGTTGTATGTAAATATATTTTCATTAAAGATTCTTTTGGTTAGAAGTTAGCCTATATATATATATATATATATATATATATATATATATATATATATATATATATATAAAAGAACGCAGAGTAAAGTTTCCAGCGTTCAAAACATTACTTGAAAATAGGGTTCAATACAAAAATAGAGCCGTAAATATTTGTTTATTATACAGTGTTACATTAGAACATGCACATAACCCCTACGTTTCGACGGAATTCCATTGGCTGGATTTATTCTTTTTTGATTTATATAGCCTCCCTCCCCTCAACCTTTTTTCTCCCTCTCGCTTTTACTAATCATTTAGAGTCCTTTTTACTCCGCATGTAAAATCTTTTATACCTTTTATGGGAAACTTTCCAATGATGGAAGTGGAAGTTATACTTCGATAACTGCATTTCTGAATAAAATATTTTAGTAGCATCCTGTTTCCCCACCAGATGACACGTAAAAAAAATTTGAAACAAGATGTACAGTTTTGTAGTGGGTTCCAATATAACACTGCATAATATATATATATATATATATATATATATATATATATATATATATATATATATATATATATTATGCAGGGTTATATATATATATATGTATATATATAATCGATGGATATTTTTATCCATTACTGTATCGCTGTTTAAAAAAACAACGTCTACACATCTCCTATAATAAGCTTATCTTAAAAACGACGTTTGGTGTAGAATATATATATATATATATATATATATATATATATATATATATATATATATATATGTGTGTGTGTGTGTGTCTGTGTGTCGTTTGGTTTCTCTTTCTCAGTGAAACCGTTCAATTGTTCTCCCAGTTGATAAAATCAACAGCTTCCGAATTGGCATGAATCATAATTTCCTATGCAAAACCTTAGCAAATTATAGAGGTTGTGGTTGGATAGAAGAATATATTACGCCTGAACAACGTATTATTGTGAAAAATAATAACGCCAAAGCAAAGTGCATTTAACAAGTTGTACTTTTAATATCGCAATGACCAGGAAATTTTCTCCATTCTTTTTCTTTTTTTGGTGGGGGATGATTTGGGGCTGACAGTTCAGTTCAGTTTACAAATAAATCAGAAATAATTCCAAAAAAGAAAAAAAACAAACATTTTTTTTCTATATGCGGGCCATGATGTTATAATTCCAGATTCTGAAGAATCTAAATCTCTCCCTTCTCGAAGTGTGGCCTCGTGGTGGATAAAACTGGCTTGTGTCTGAATGCTGAGCATGGGGGAGGCAGTATTAATAAGCCAGAAAACACATTTTGCGGAATTAAAACAAAACAAAAGGCAATGGGCGAAAATGATCTCACAGAGCACACGGTGACATTTCACTGTAAGTAAACTGTTTTCAAAATGTCACTGGGCCATAGCAATTGTTCGTAGCCCAATAATTGTTGTTTAACATCATTATAAACGCAACTAATAATATTGCTAGAATTATTATATCATTATCGTCATTCTTACCATCGTCAGTATTAGTTGCAGTAGTTTTAGCAGAAGTTAAATAAGTTCTTCCCCTCACTAATTTTCTTCTTCTTCTTCTTCTTCTTCTTCTTCTATTAATCCTTTCTTTTATTCTTTTCCATCCCTCCTCCTTCTCTACCTTATCATTTTTCTTTTATTCCACTTTTTCTTCTTCTTCTTCTTCTTCTTCTTCTTCTTCTTCTTCTTTCTTCTGCTGCTTCTGCTGCTGCTGCTGCTGCTTCTTCTTTTTCTTCTTCTTGTATTTTCTTCCTCTTCTTCTTCTTCTAAAACGGTATCTAATATTCTTATGAGAACTCCAAACCCCATAATGTGTGCAAATGATTCCATCACTCTCGTCTATGAACCATTTTTCCCTAGAAACTTTTGGGCAAAACTAATATAATATCAGTTCAAAAGTAAATGGTATTATGTATTATTATTATTATTAAATATTCCCAAATCTTCGGTACTGGAATATTCCTGTCCACTTAAACAGCCATGTAGACAGAATCACCTCAATTCCTGCACGGATTTCACGTTTTACTCTTTGGAAATGTCTTCCGAATTTTTTCCACTGACCCAGTGTTTGTGCTTTGTGTTCTAAAGTCTACGCAGATCTCATAAACTGTTAATGGCCAATATCCACGATGAATTAGAACTATTATAGTTATGGGATATTCTTTTTTTTTTTTCATTTGTTCTTTTTCTTCGTATTATTATTATTATTATTATTATTAAACAAAATGGTTCCAGTGTTTTGCAACTCCCAGAGAAGATCACAGTTTAAAAAACGAAAGGAAAAGATAGTGTTTATTCATGTTTAAGGATATTTCGACAGTATGTCTGTATTCAGCACGTTATGTTTAACACTTGCATACAAGTATAAAACTATTTCAAATAATACAAGACTTTGCACAAACGTCGCTTGTCTTAAGAAAAAACGGTTGTAATGGTAATCAACGTGACATAAGGAATGAAACGCAGCCAGTCTGAATGAAATGCAACTGAAACGTGAGTAACATGATGGTGATCGTGCTCATCTTGAAATTGTCCATTAGTTAGTAAAAGCCATTAACCAAATATATACTAAACTAAATAGTTGAGTTTACGTGAATCGAATTCACATGAATCTTGCAAAGCGCATCAAATCTTGCATCACAAATGGATGGAAATTATATTGAAGCTGTTTTTTGTTGTATTCAATTTCAATAAAATGTTGACAATTTTATTTCTTGAAAATATTTTTACCTATGTGTCCAGATTTTAGGGACACCCCGTATATGCTAGCCTGCCACTTGCTCGTAACTTCTGTGTTGACCGATATATTCCAGTTTCATTTAAATAAAAATGAAATATTCTTATTTATATATTGACGACAAAAATCTTCATAACTTCCTAAAGACATTCGACAACCTTGCCTCTTTAGAAAAATGAACAGCTGCGTTTGTTCCATTTCATCGAATGAAGGAAATTGAAAGATTGATTTGCAGTATCTTAATTAAGCTTCCATTACTATCCTTGTAAATATGAATTGTATCATTTTTTGGTGTGATATCCGATATTTAATATCTATTTATTTCAGTCCAGCTTTCGAATTTGAATCTACATAAAATGAATGATATTCAGAGACACACATATCTGAAGGAAGTATGGGATATTAAAGTCATAATTGCGTCCTTCGTAATTGACAATAGGGAAACACCCCGAAAAGCCTAGCGAAAAAAGCTGGAAATATAAGAAAGAATTGAGATTCTGCAGACGTGGTAGGCACCATGACACGGACTCAAGTGTGAATCATGTTCGTTCTCTTCGTGTTCCAATAACGAGAAGTAAATTCAATTCGGGCGGTTTCTTTCCCCAAAATACTGCCTTGTGGAACAGATAGCCAATAGGATGTATTCCCAATTACTGCAATCTTAACATCTTCAAGTCTAGGGTCAGCCGTTATCTTTCCTACACAGCCACATGAATTTCACTTCTTGCCTTTTCTTACGCTAATATATTATCACATAGTGACCCTCTACCTTGAGTGACTCTTCGGTCTTATATTTGGTTAACATTAGTATGAAAAAAACTCCAATACTGATGATTGTGCTGGAATTTTGAAGGTACTTGTCGTTACTTGATTTCCAGTATAAAACATTAGGTGACACTGGTGTGAAAATCTGTTTAGTGCGGTAATAATAACAACAATACTCAAGAGCTTCAATTCGACCTCATTAAGGATTCTATCGATAGTGCCTTATAAAAATATCACAATTATCATCCTCAACATCCCCCCCATAACATCTACAACATCAAAAGAGATTCAAATCTACTTGATCCAACTGGAGAAGCTTGACCTTGCGACTGAAATGGCGCCCTCATTGTAGCTACTGACTGGTTAGTTTCGCTCAAGTCACTTGCCACGAAATTTTTATTAAAACAACTTCATTCAGTAACCGTTTATCTTGAGTGGGTCTTGATACTTGTATTGGGTAAAATCCAAAGAAAAGTTCGCCATGCTCTCGATCCTGACATCTCGTCTTCAGACACATTCAGACCGTCATAATGTAGCTTATTTGTGTCCTTTCTATAAATATTTTCATTCTGTTGAATTTTCTGCTACTGTACCTAGACTATATGAATTTAAGTACAGTACTAGATTGGCGGTAAGGTCTCATCATTTTACAGTTGAAATAGCAAGATTTAACCGTAAGTTCTATACTAACGGTTTCTTTTCTCGTTCTTCTCGTTCAATATATTCAAGCCAAACCAAAGCCCTAACCAAATCGGAAACCCTGGCTAGGTATACAAGGGATTCAAATAAAATCCTACGCTAAAAACATAACAGTATTCATTCTTTCAGTTTATCTTATCTTTTTTTGCAAGAATTTTCTATATCACTCTGTATATCTTATTTAGAATTTCAAAAAATCATCTGTTTTTCTAATATAACCTTTTGTATAGAGAATTGAGAATAGAATAGGCTGAGCTAGGAGTAGTTTTATCCAACACGTATACTACAAATGTTATAAAACATTAAAAAATTTATAGGCACTTCATATATTGAGTCAAGTTTTAAGCAGTCTCGTTAGATCTAGACATTCATATGGATGTCATGCATGTTGATCAACTCCTTCAGAAATATCTAAGCTAACAGATATATACAACCGTTGTCTCATATCATGATAAACGACTTAAAGTAGCTTAAATATACCAATCATCCGTGTATTGAATGTTGCTGCCCTATCTGATCTGGTCTTCTGGCTCTATATCTCGAGATTATCGCAAAATCTAAGTAAGGGTCTGTAATGTTATCGGTCCTGTCCTGGCATCTCGACTTCTGTCACTTTCTCACGCCTATGACTTAGCTTTCCTCTTTCAGTTCTATAAATATTTTCATGACAATTGTTCTGATGAGCATGAATCCTTGATACTTCGACTCCGTAAATTTAAACGTACTACTAGATTGGCAGTTAGGTCTCATTCTTTTATTGCTGAAATATCTATATTTAACCCTATTTTTCGTTCTATCACATTTTTTAACCTATTTCACACCTGCGGCACTCTCTTTAAAACCCTTGCTTTCCTGTCCCTTAGTATCTTCAAAAAATGCAAATGCAACGTAAATCGCCATCGTATGTCTTTCTTGTTCGCTCATTGTCCTTTCTCCTCATTAGCGTCTTCTCATTTTCTTTGATACTCAGCAAAACCCTGCATCATAGTGGCATTATCGCCTTGATTGGGATGAAACGATTAAAAATGATATTGTAGAATAGTTCTAGGGATTGTCCCACTCTTTTAGCTGTGCCCCAGAAATCCCTAAGCTTTTGTAAATTTATACTATGGGGCTGAATACTCTTTATGTATGCGCGGTAGTGCGTGTATGCCTATGTATTCGGATATCATGTTAAGTCCTGCAGACCTAGTTTAGACAGCATTCGGAGAGACAACGGATTTATTGAGTTAAGCAAAAATAGAAAGAGGTGAAATGACAGGATACAAGATTTATTTAACTTTTAGAGTAAAACAGACCCAAGAAAACTAGAAGACCTACTGGGATTTATTACTGACCGACATAATCTTTAAAGCATCCGATAGGCGGTTGGCAGTGTGTTTATAGCAGCCTCAGAGAGGAAATGGAAGTAGCTCTTAGATAATAAAGAAAAAACAGAAGAAAGGACTAGCCGCTAAATGAGAGAAGACAGAATTCATGGTCATCAGAAAAAGAGACGTGTTGAGAACGCCAAAATCCTGCAACTGTGGGAATTTAACTATTTGCGTGGTAAAGGAAGAGACAACTGAAAATGTGGATTAGAAATCCAAAGGTGAACAGAAATAGGTAAAGATGGTTTCCAGAAACTAAGCAATATATTAATAGAGAGGAAATTACAATCAAAACAACAGAAAATGAGAGCCGCACTGCTATTCAATATATAAACTCCTATATGACAATAAAAGCTTCACAGATTAAGAAGAGGCATGAAGCAACAGAGATATGTTTTTACCGATTAATTCAAAGAATGCCATAGACTAAACATGTAAATAAACGAAGAAATCTTCAGAAAAATAGGAACTACAAAAAAACTTTTAATAAGAATTACAAACAAAGAATTGAAATTTCTTGGAAAACATAATGAGGAGAAAAGGCTTATCTCTCACAGAATGTATTGAAGGTGAGAGGGTCTGAAGTAAACAGCAAGTAGGGGTATCGGAATGTGCTGTGTAAATAAATCACAGAGTAAGGACATAAAGGAATATTAAAGAGCAAAGGTTACTTACAGCAACAAAAAGATTGAAAGTCGTGGAGGGTCATGATCGTTAGTGTCCTCAATGGATATGTCTCATAAATCGAAAAATCACAAGAACTCAAAGTTCATCGGCTATGAAATCTTGAACTCGGTATGTGCGTTGTGGCTCGGGATGATAAATCGGAGAGACGAGTTCGATTCCCAGTCAAGTTCGTTATATTCACTTACGCATTGATATGAATCAACCAACCTACCGCAGAATAAATGGCAACCTACTGCTGGAAAAGTCTTTTACCTCGACAGTCATGTGTCGAAAGAATGAATCGCCCAAGCGTGTATCACGTGTGGCACTTAACTGGCTCATTCATTCAGGGTTGTAGGGGATTATTAAAAAAGACAACATATAGAAAATGGAATAATGTCTAGCAAAATGGTATAAGGAAACATTCGGTTGTCATTAATCGAGCAGTCAGTGCTACATTCGGTTGAAATTCATACAACTATTTTTTTCCTAGAAAATAGGTTTCGCGAATTCGCTAACCGTTACTAATCTTTCTAATATTGATGGATTTTCCCCTCCTAACTTTTTGTTTAAAGTCGTGTAGGAAATCAGTATCTTGCTTATATCATTAATTTCTCTTGGAGTAACACGAGCTGTCTATTTTAGATGTCTATTTAAGATTTTTATTTTAGATGTCTATTTTAGATGTCTATTTTAGATGTTTGTTTTAGATGTTTATTTTAGATGTCTATTTTAGATGTCTATTTTAGATGTGTATTTTAGACGTCTATTTTAGATGTTTATTTTACATGTTTATTTTAGATGTCTATTTTAGATGTCTACTTTAGATGTCTGCTTTAGATGTTGCTAGTGTTGAAAGTGCTCAAAGGATGTGGTATCTGTTATTTAGCACGTTTCTTTGTTTCTGTAGTGCCAGTCTACGAGGTTCGAAAAACAATGGTCCACTTGAAGACATACAGTTAGTCTTGAAAAACAAAAATATGTTTTAATTTAAAAAATGGCAGGCAGCATTAAGCCTAATTCGGCATCTGACGTCATAGTACATCACTGGATATAGGTTTAACTTTTTGCTAGTAAAAAATTACATTTGAGCAGTTAAATTGGGACGTGGGGGTAACCTTTGGATAAGGGTGCTGACCTCCAACGTTACTGGTGGCTTTGTTGTATATTTTGCATTAATTTTTTTCATCCAAACAGCTAAAATTAAAGGGAAAAAGAACATGACCAGAAGTTTTTTTGACAGAATTTCTTAAATATTTGGAATTACACTTTTTTTAAAATTATCTTAATTATACGAACTGACTCAAAACTTTTTTTTTAACTCAGTGGCTCTGTGAGTGAGGAATTCTGGTTATAAAAAATGATGCAATCGAACAAATAAACACTAAGCTCTCATAGCAGATTCCTAGGTTCAGTAGTACAGATCAATTGACACATTTCCGGCTACTTTGGAGGCTATTCAGAGACCAGTCGGGTTCCTCAACTCTGCATTGTTCCTCTCTACAGGTTTCAATTAAAAGATACGACGTACGTCATTCTTGTAAAAAAAAAAATCTCAACCCTCCAACGTTGTGTCGTAAAACACAGCTGTCACGTAGCTTCTCCAACATGTCATCTTGGCAACTATACAAACCAGGATACGTGTTCAGTCCCACAATCCCCCATAATTCCAACTTAGTGATGCTCAATTCTGCTCGTGCCTTCAACAAAGTAGGGCAATCTCTCAAGATCACTAGTTTTAACCTGATTCTCTTTTGATTGTTTTACGAGGGGAGCTGTACAGCATGCACTGTGAAGAGAAATAACGTTTTTCTTCGCAATTATTTTTCAGATTAGATGATCCATACTACGAATATCCAATTACTTTTTTACTAAATTTAATATAAGTGTCCAGTTTGAGATGTAAATTCATTTTTAACTGATCTCTCCTATGTAATTCAAAACAAATATGCACATATGACGTCATTTCTTAAAATGCGAGCTCCAATTCCAAATGGGTACGTTACAATCATTTTCGCACAAATACCCTCTTCTCCCCCAGTTATAGGTTAAACAGTGGGACGTGTATCTTCAAAAGTCATTGATAGTCTGAAATGATAGCCAATGCAATATTCGCTCACAAAAATGTATTCTTACAATCCAAAATATATTTCAGTGTAAATAACGAAAGGGTCGATAAGCCGTAAAAAAAACAAATCAATTATTTTCTTGAAATGTACAACAAAAAAAGAAAAATGTTGAAATTCATAATCTTGGGTTCTTTTTTATATACATATTACTATCGTAATTTATAATCTGGAGTGTTTCTTTACATCCCAGATTACACATTTCAAAAAGTATTTCATTTCTTTTCTTATCCGTTTTGCAGTTTAAGTGATCAAATCGTATTAGCACATTTATTTTCGTTTGTGTAGGGGAAATCAATTTACCACGAATTTATATAGGAAACAGGACCCCATTATTAACTTAAAATTTAATAAAATTGTCTCTATAGACATTCGTGATCTGGTGTGCTTAATTTATAGCAATATAAAAACCTAATGTTGAGAAAGTGAGTATTACTGTTTGTAGTACCAATTGCAATACTCTAAGTTTTTTAGGTTTAGATCCGTTAACAACTTTTTCATTCAATAATACTGTGTCTCCAGAAGACTATAAAACTAACAAATTACATCATTTTTTTGTTTTTTGGCACAAGAATATTCTTTTCAATAACATGCGTAAATATTACAAAATTCATGCGTAAATATTGCAAAATTCATACGTAAATATTGCAAAAAGTCTCTTTTGTGTAAGTATAATTCTGTTAAAATAAATTATTATTTCTAGTGTTGTTATATTTGAAGTTATTTTTCCCAGGATAACGTCGGATATATCTGCGACTATTTCTGCAAGATGGATGCTGAGAAAGAAAGAAAGAAAGAAAGAAAGAAAGAAAGAAAGAAAGAAAGAAAGAGAGAACGAAAGAAAGAAGGAAAGATAACAAGTGAGACAGAAAGAAAGATAAAAAGAGAGACAGAAAGAAAGAGAAATGGATAAAAGAAAGAAAGAAAGAAAGAAAGAAAGAAAGAAAGAAAGAAAGAAAGAAAGAAAGAAAGAAAGAAAGAGGAAAAGATAAAAAGACAGACAGGAAGAAAGAAAGATAAAAAAGAGAGACAGAAAGAAAGAGAAATGGATAAAAGAAAGAAAGAAAGAAAGAAAGAAAGAAAGAAAGAAAGAAAGAAAGAGGGAAAAGATAAAAAGACAGACAGGAAGAAAGAAAGATAAAAAGATAGACAGAAAGAAAGAGAGAAATATAAAGAGATACAGAAAGAAAGTGGGAGAAAGAAAGAAAGAAAGAAAGAAAGAAAGAAAGAAAGAAAGAAAGAAAGAAAGCGGGAAAGATAAAAAGAGAGACAAGAAGAAAGAAAGAAAGAAAGAAAGCGGGAAAGATAAAAAGAGAGACAAGAAGAAAGAAAGATAAAAAGAGAGACAGAAAGAAAGAGAGAGGGATAAAAGAAAGAAAGAAAGAAAGAAAGAAAGAAAGAAAGAAAGAAAGAAAGAAAGAAAGAAAGAGGAAAGATAAAAAGATAGACAAGAAGAAAGAAAGATAAAAAGAGAGACAGAAAGAAAGAGAGAAATATAAAGAGATACAGAAAGAAAGTGGGAGAAAGGGAGGAGGAAAAAGATAGAAAAGAGAAAAAAAAGAAAGAAAGAAAGCGGGAAAGATAAAAAGAGAGACAGGAAGAAAGAAAGATAAAAAGAGAGACAGAAAGAGAGACAAAAAGAAATATAAAAAGAGAGACAGAAAGAATAGAATTCTTCCACCCGTGTGCATTTTGTCGGACATAAACTGTATCAGGCCTGAGATGGTTAAAACCAATCTTCAAATTACGTCATTTGGCTGTGAAACTACTCGGCATTAAAATTAGCAGTAGACTTAATAGAACAACTAATGTCGTCGATGTTGACATTAACAACAATGGCTAACAAATTGAACTGCGTCGTCTTATCGCCAGAAGGCGCTACATACAAAACCCTATAATTTTCTCTAATATTATTAAGTTGCAAGAAAAAGACGTTATTTCAATGTCTAGTTTATTATCGGTGAAAGGTTCATTGAGCCTGTGTTAATTCGGCGGAGACTAGATAAAAAAATATCTAACGTTTTGTAGCAGTGAATGATTCGAAATGCTTTTGCTAACTGACTGACAAGGACGGATTTATGACAACAGCGATAATAGAAATGTCTGGCTTTAATTAAAATAGCAAGTGTTACAAATAAAGTGTATTTTTCATAAGATATTCACAAAGCATAACAATAAAATGAAACTCCGGAACATATTTGTACAGAAGAACCATTTGATTAAATTTTATATTGAATATTGCTGTCACATATGATGTTGGGCGTCTGCCATCTTTCTAAAAATCATTGACAAAATCCAAGGAAACTGCAGTGTTATCGATTCTGACCTGTCACCCCGGCTACAGTAACTTTCCCAGCGCCGTAATGTGTTGGCCCTGTGTCTTTTCTATAAATATATTTTATTACAATTGTTAGTATGAGCTTTCCTTTTTCGTACGTCAATTTGATTAATTTAACTGCAGTACTAGATTGGCGATTATGTCTTATTATTTTCCTGATGAAATTGCTAAATGCAATCGTAGGTTATATCTTAATAGATTCTTCTGTCGTGCTTGTGGATCTCTCTTCCAATTTTGCACATTCTTGTCAACTACAATCTTCAAAAATTTAAATGCGACGCCAGTTGCCATCTTCCATCTATTGAAACCTGTTACTTTATTCGCAGCAATGTTTTCTCACGCTCTTACTATCAGTAACGCCTTGCGTATTAATGGCTTTGTCGCCTTGCTTTGGGAAAGAAAGATAAACAATTACACATTTCTAATACGAAGGTAAGTCAAAAAATTATTCACACTTTCGCCATAACATACCTTTAGGTTTGTCTCGCTCTCTTCTGCTCATGCGCTCTTATATTCGGTGCTTTTGTGGTCACGTGATCGAAGTTTGAGTTCGATCGGACAACTTTTCTTGCTGCTGATACAGTGTAAACATGGCCGCTCTGCTAGCAGTGTGAACCAAGGATGAACAAAGAGCAATGATCCGATTTTTCTGGTTGGAGGGTGTGTCAGGAGCTGAAAGTCATCGTGTAGAAATGTATATAAGTGGATCGAGAAATTTAAATGTGGCGTGACGCACAAAAGACCAGGACGTCCATCAATCTCTACCACTGCCGAGAAGATTCAGCAAGCTCGAAAAACAGTAATGGCAAACTGACGAGTTATCATCGATGAGGCTGCATGTTCTCTGCAGATTCGAATCGCTTTTCTTTTTTCCTCCTTGGAACTTACTGCTAGCGGATACACTGTTATTGTGACACAAAAATCTGAAGATGCTTTGGAATAGCAAAAGTGATCTTCCAGAAACTAAGCACGACATTAAGAAAATAGAAAATAGTGTGGGTAACAAAAGAGTACTCAAGAGTTATACAATGACAATACTGAACAATTTTTTCACCAAGAGGAGACTTGAGGAAGCAGGTCTTCCAAAAACTAAGCACGGCATTAAGGAAGAGGAAAATTTTGTGGGAAACAAAAATAAGAGGACTCAAGGGTTATACAATGGTAATCAATGCTAAACAACTTTTTCACTAAGAGGAGACTTGAGGCAGCAGAAATACGGTTACTACAGAAGGATACTGAGAATCCCATAAATAGAGCATGTGGACAATGAGGATGCTTTAAGGGAAGGGGTTACAAAAAGGACACTATTATTTAGGGTCAGATAGAGAGAGTGGAAATTTCTGGGATGCATAATGAGGAAAATTGGCTTGGAGAATATGACACTCACAGGAGGGCCAAAAGGTGAGAGAGAAGCAGCGATTAACATACCTAACGAGCTTGTGTGAATATATGGTAGAACATGAACAGGGAGCGATAGTAATTAGTCAAACAGTCCTTAGGGATAAAAGGGATAGGAATTCGTGGAGAGCCACGATCTCTTACGTTTTGAAAGTAGGCACCGCAGAAATTGGAAAGATACGATATTAAATAGTTCTCTCTCTATATTTCTGACATAAGTTATTGTAACTATTTACATGGTTTGGACTGGTGCTTCCATTTTTTTTTTTTTTTTTTTTTGCCATATTCACGACGTTTTAGCCGTTGTACGCTTTGACCTTCTTCAGGTGATAAACGTTGAAATTTAGAACCGAACCCGTTATTTAATTCATCGGGTAGATTGTTATAATTTACATACCATGACTTTTTTAATATCTCAGTATCAGTTAATTCCCTTTAGTAACTCAATATTCTAAATTTTCATTCCGTCTCGCTGTGGCCAGGTATTGAACTCACAACTCTTTGGGTAAAGTCATTTTTTGATTTACTCAACCAAAGTTTGTCTCCATTGAGAAACATGGCCCATTTACTTGAATATATGTAAATAGTTCTCATCTACAAGTATCTTTCGCAATTTTTTTTTCGAAGTATTTACCGTTTTGTTTTTTTATTTTTTGTCTGGAAGAATATGTTTCTATATCTACTACTAGATGTACAATAAAAAATAATAGTAGTAGTATTTTTATTTATTTGAAGAAAATTTCCAATAACCCCAAACCTACAGTATTAAGACCATTCCGTTTATTAATTTAACACTTTTTGACCCTTTAAATGATTTTCAGACCCCTCTGTTTAATGCATATTGAGAAAAAAAATCTGTCCCCTAATTATTAAGAGTCCTCCTAGTATTAGGCCCCTAACGCTACTTATGATGTAGAGATTTACTTGACCCCCCCCCACGCTGAGTCAGGCTGTGACACAAGGTCAGTTTTTAACGTGGGGACCCGAGTGTTTTCACTCGGGACGCTGGTCTAAGCTGTTCATAGCTTGTCCAAGCTGGTCAGAGCTGGTCTAAGCTAGTCATAGCTGGTCTTGGATTGTCATAGCCGTGATACCACCAGCACAGGGACGGAGCCCTGTGGCAGGTAAGTATCCGAATGTGTATACCCCTAAAGAGACGTATTTACACACAGGTAATTATGATGTAACTGAACCTGTGATTTTTGGTTTCACACTTGGGAAAGTCTCAATCGTGCATAACACTATTCCCCCAGGCCAATGTATCAGAGTTCAAAATTTAAAGTATTTAAGATTCGGGTGTTTAATTAACATATATTTTCTTTGAGCTGTGGACACTGAAAAGGCTTTGTGGAGAAAATTAACTAATTCTTTAGTTGATTCGAATAAATCTCGGGGAATGTTAATTTCCCCACAAAATTTGTTTTTAAATTAAGAATTGTCCAACTAGAATGTACATTGAAAATATAAATACGTTCGCTGACAGCAAAGAATGCGTACGATCAACATATGGCAATACCAATCAGCTGAGCTCTTGTTAAATACAAAATAACTGGACCTGTATCAAAAATGGATCCAGAACATTTGTTTTCGATCGATGGTCATCAGTATTGTGAAGTAGGCTTCACAAGCTGCCCAGATAAAGAAAAGTCGCTGAATAAAGATAAAAAACTACTTTTTAAAACAAGGACAACCTAGACAAAGAACCATGTTATCTATAAAACTGACCAGTACCCATGAAAAAACACAAAGAAACGAAGCGGGACCCACTGAGAACCACAGGACAGGGAAGACACCCCTTAGGCTGTTACCACCACTCCTGACCTACGCCTTACCTCAACTTCGCTAGCTTATAGCAGTAGGTTACAACACAAGAATAAAAACCGGTTTACTGCTATAAATTATTATGGCTTTAATTCGCTGATAACAAAATGACCTATTTTTAAGCCACAAGCGTTTGAATGGAAGATGGTGCACCCTGAGAACGAACCTGGTGTCTGGTCTAAACTGCTATACAACAAATATATGTCATAAATAATAGGGAAAAAAAGTAATAGAATCATGGCAATCCTTCATCAGACTCTATAGACAGACGTTACAATATCAGAAATAATGTGCCTTACCAAATATATAAAACCTTACCCCACTTGAACACTTCAAATAGTAACAACATTATCTTACTGTTGTTCACTTAATACAAGGCTCAAAACCTACTCAAGATATAGATTTACTGAATATCTTTGTTTTATTGTTCGTATTTCATTGTTGAGATGAGTAATTGTCAATATTCTTGCATTATTTCGAACTATTGTATCCCATCTTGATTAATCTAGATGTTATGAAAGACACAAACTTTCAACCAACTACCATCTGGTCATCATCAGATGTCCATTAATTGGTTGTTACGGAATATCTGTGGATTGATTATTGTGATATTTTGTTTCTGTGATAGCAGTTATTATCCGTTCCTGTTGAATTGATACGTCACTCCTAGATCCAAGAGATCATTATAGACACAACCTTTCGACCAAATGCCCACTAATCATCACCATCTATCTATAATAAATCTAAAGTAGTAGATATAAGATTTAGTTAAACGTGTGTTTCTGTCATCTAGTCGTCATGACTTCAACCCTTGGTCTGGTCAGAATATTTGTAAAGATAGTATATGTCAGGTACTTTCTGATCTTTAACAAGTAACCGACTATTGTCTTTCGGACAGCACGTATAACTAGAAAAAGAAAATAGTTATACAATGAAGATGTTAACTTTCTAAACTAAATTAAAAGAAAGATAGGAAGGAAACTAGTATTGATACTAGAAAAAGCGATAACACTTTGTGGGCTTGAAAAATCTAATTTCCTAACAAAAACGTGTTTTAAGAGAATAATTTTATAAATGTAAAACTCCAGTAAAGCTTATGCTTGATCAATGAACGCTGAATATTTCTTGTCAGAAAACACGGCTAAATTCATCATTAAAATTATTGTTGTAAAAAACAGTTATAATTTTAAGGAAGCCATATTGTTACTAGAGCAGCCATTTGCAATTTTCTAAAAAGGAACCCAAGTCTAAACATAATCCCAATGAACCTACTATTAAGTAGCAGTTTCAATAAATATTTAAAGAAGTCAGTTGCTTAAAACACCAAATACTTATAAATATGGATGAATTATAATTTCTTCATACAACCGCTTTCTAAAATTAATGGTTAAAATGGCTTTGGGCGAGTGAAACCTATAGATCTTAGTGAAGGCCACACTGTTCGATTTCTGTTTGAGTTTCCTTCTAACTATATAGCACTTATAACATTGGGAGTAATATAACACACTATTTGTATACTCTGCCATAGCGTCAGATATCTTCACAAAGATACCTCGTTTTGATATGACTCTTTGGCCAAAGTAAAAGAGTGGATAAAGGAGGACTTGGTAAAACAACTTTCCCAAAATAATTAATAGTAAAGAGTTGCTATACTGATTATCACTTTTGCTAGTTGCCAGTAAACTAAATCATACTTTTCAACATCTTTCTTATGAAACATCTGCTAAAATTTTAGAATAATATATATTTTTTATAAAACTACTCACCCATAACGACTGCTAAGACAGTAGTAGTAAATAAATAACTGTTACAGTCTTTGTCAACTCTGCCATGAGTCAGCTAAAAACGAAAGCAATCATTTCGTGTGTAAATGGAATCTGTATTTGATACTTTAAATGAAGACTTGGGTTATTACATCAATTACACAATTAATAATAGTTAAATAATCATTATACTTTCATATTGTAGGGGAGTTATAACTCTGAGTAAATAATTATAAACCTCCTAACATTTATATATGCAACAATAATCGTAAAATGAGAAATAGCAAAACGTGGTTATTTGGTTGTTATATTGTGTTGGAGACACGAGAGACAGTAATACTGAGTAAAATTGTGAGTCTGAGTTCAAATATCGATCAAATATGGATCGGAATCAAACAGAATGGTAAGATAAAGAATAAGTAAAATGTATACGGTCTTTCTGGTATGTCTTTTATAGATATGTGTAATGAGTGTCCAGATAACTTATGTGAAAAATACAAGTGTCTTGGGTTGTCTTACCTCGAATTTTTGTTGAGTGCTAAAAGATAAATATTACTATTATGTCCTGAAAATGAAAAAGAGACGAACATTTCGCTGAAGCACGTGTTGCCAACCTGTCCGTGTGAAATGCTTGTCCGATAGTGAGATTCTCATTGGTTTAGAATGAGTAAATTAATGATAATTATAATTGTTATAATTATTTTATTATAATTATTTTTGGCGTTATGATTAATTTTTATTTATTTTTTAGCGACACAAGAAAGTGACAGTATAATTAGTTTTTTATTTATATATTTCTTTATGGACACGGCACAATTTGAAAATAAAAATAACTGCTTATTTTGCCATAAACTACCGAAATCTGTAAACCGCCGAATGTATAATCAAAAAACATGTGCTATTTTTACTCGGTCAGCAAAAATGCATATAATGATATTAAATAAATTGAGAAGCGTAATGCATTTCCAAGAGAAAATAGCTTAAGTCTACAGAAAAAAAGATTAGATTCAGATAAAAGACACGAGAAGAGCTTCTTTAGTTCATCGTCATAGAATAATTGGGCGGGGTTATTAGTTAGCAAATAGCGTACATATTTCAAATCTGAGTCGAGGAACTCATACAAATGATAAAAACGAACAAGGCAGGTAACTCTTCCAAATTAGAGGAATAGATAGCATACAAGACCTCCCCACACATGTTCGTATACACATAGGGATTTACTAAGCATAGCTTATATGTGGCACAAAGCCGAAAGTACAGAGAACCAAGTGAGGCGCGCGCACACACACAAAATATTTTGTTAGAAAATTGTTATATTTATAGTGTCACCGTCAGTCGTCTTTGATTCACAGTCATCACCGCCACCGCCATCCGGGAAGAAAACAGGGAATAGGGAGAGGGATGACGATCCCGATGCTCGGTGCTAAGAAAAATATAGACGACCATAGTAAAAAAAGAAAAAAAATGCTCAAATACAGCGTTTGGGTTTGTATATATAAACAGCGGTCTGATGATCACTGAGGAGATGAAACTGACAGTCACTATTCAGTGTTTATTTCTATGTCCACGCAGTTCATATGACCGGAGCTTCCGACTATTTACACGGCTATTTTCCCCATGACACCAGTTAAAAACTGAACCGCTAGACTATCTACACAGGATTGAAGACTTATGGAGCGGTATCTTTCTGGAAGTAACTGACAAGAGAAATATGGTGTACAGTGTGTCACAAAGTCTAAAAACACCAGGTTGAAATCAGAGTTTTCTTCCACCTATACTGGCTGCCACCCAAGGCGAGAGAGACCAGTCTGTATTGTTATTTTGTCCATAGATGGAGGAAGACAGATCCATGATTTTTACAAGAGTCATCAGTGAGAGTAAATTAAACAAATATGTATGTAATTTGAACTCGTCACGGCGATTTCACCTTCCGCGTCAATAACCGTCTTTATTAATCCGCACATCATATATATATATATATATATATATATATATATATATATATATATATATATATATAATTAAAACAAAAAGTGGTCCTCGTCTACTTCTCATAATATAAAATATTACTCTCTGTGCTTCATTTCTGTCATATGGTTAATATTTAAGAAATGTTTATCCTACTGATTATATTGGTACCCTTTCGTTTTTCCCTGTTTTATTAACAAACATACCTATATATATATATATATATATATATATATATATATATATATATATATATATATATATATATATATGTGTGTAACAACAAAATTGTTCAAATCGCGTAACACCAAAATTGTCTATGTCTAATTGTCTTAAAATGATTAAAGATATCTTACTGGAGTTTTCCTAGAGTGTTATAACACTATTGGACTCTACTTCGAACAATAAGAATGTATAATTGCTCTCCAAGCTTACCAGATGAATCGTGATGAAATCGATTATAAACGAAAATTACATGTTCATCATTAATTAATCATAGCTAAGGATCGGAAGCTCATAAAGGACTCATATAATATATATATATATATATATATATATATATATATATTATTCCAGGATCATGTTCCAACTTATTCAAGATGATGTTCATCCTCTAACCTTCAGAGTTTTATGAACGCTATTTTTATTTGGATATCATATATCATATCAGATTTTGTTAACCGTTCCGATGTTTTTGATCATCTATTTTTTTCGAATGTTATAGAATTATTCTGATAACTTTATCAAAATAAGTTTATTGAGCTTCATGTTTTGGAATTATATAATTTACCTTTATATCCTTATTTTTCCTTCATAAAATGTTCTTTGAAGCTTTAAAATAAAAAGTTATTTCACATTTAGACCTTTTCTTAACATCGTTCTGATCTTTATGCTTGCTACTATATATATATATATATATATATATATATATATATATATATATATTAGAAAAACAAGGCCCTGGTGACAACATTGTACTAATGTCGAAAGTACTAGGACTAAAATGAATATACATCAACATGGTAATTTCTTTCTTCCTTTAATAAGCATACTAAGAATCTTGTCTGTAATTATGGGAGGGTTCTATTAAAATAAGTAAACAAAACTTGTCTAACTTATTTAATGAGACTGAAACAGACACAGACAAAGATATATATATATATATATATATATATATATATATATATATATATATATATATATATATATATATATATATATAACAGAAAACAAAGGGAAACGTATCTTATTCAATGCGTTTTGTCCCTCTGAGAGTTAAACGCGTCAGTTAAGTTTTCCTTTTGTCTTTATTCATATTGTCCTTTTAGAAATACACTCCATATGAATATGTACGCACAACAAATACACGCTCAAGCACACACACACACATATAATACATTCAAATATCAGTGAGTCCCACTTTTTCAACTTTACTTCTAGAAGCTGTATCCCAACATATCAGTCCGATCCCGTGTGCAAATTAAAAACATTCCGGGCCAGAACCGGACTCGTAATCCTTAAATTTTGGATTCTCAAGTTTTCATTACTGCTATTTTCGGATTCCGCCATCTTGGTTTCTTCTGATAAAAAAAAAACAATTAAAAGGGCCACACAACTATCTAACTTTTCTTACCTCATGTTCAAATGAAATTAAAAATACTGTTCCCAAATTACAGCGTTTCAAAATAAAATTGTTGATATTTTAGAACTGAAGTGCCTAGAGGCCATAGCCCAACATACACCATTTTGAAACCAGACCGACGCCGTGTGCAAATTAAAAACATTCTGGGTCGGATTCAGACTCAAAATTGTGAAATTTGGGATTCAGAAATTTTCATTACTCACATTGTTTTCGGTGATTTTTTTATACCTGATTCTTTGCGATAAATTTTTGTGTGTGATAACAATTTTTATAACATGGAAAATAAATTTGGAAATAATATAAATTAATTGCGTAATCCATGAAATTGTCTTTAAATTCAGTGGCGGCAGAAGAATTATCGTTGAAGTTAAGCTTAAATTGTACAGCAATACTTAAATGCAGCGATCAATTTCTAGTTCTTTTGTAGTTTATTGCTGCTTATGACATCCTCCTCTCTACCTATTGTGATGACGCCCAATTAAGAGACCTCTGTAGAAGCTAGCATAAAAGTTGCCGGATTTTATTTTTACACACACACACACACACACACACACACACACACATATATATATGTGTATGTACACACATACATTTATGTATGTATATGCAGATATTGACAATATATATATGTGTGTGTGTGTGTATGTGTGTGTACTGGTTCCATGTATATATATATATGTGTGTGTACTGACTACTTGTGGTGGGATAGTGTGTATGTGCGTATGTGTGTGTATGCGTGTATAAGTACAAATAAGTTTACAGATTCCTCGTAGTGAAATATACGCACGCATATAACGCATGCTGAACACAAAAAAATAAAACAGATCCAAGAGCACATAGAGGTCACTAAAACATTAAAAGATTAAATGCCGATAACTACTCGCTGGACAAACCTTAATTGTTTTATGACCCTTCACGCAGAACTCTTCATTGACAATTCTAGAAAGAAAATTCGGATTGCCAACACACAAACAGAATGTCTCATAAAAGAATATTCCACATTGAACATGAAGAAAAATTAATTATTTTTTTAATATGTAAAAATCTCCACTTTCACCTGAAGACAGTTTGCGAGACATATGTAAAACAAAGTATAATATTTTTTCTCAATAAATCCACATTACAACCAAAAACGTTTGCGGCACCCCTCTTCTTTTAATAACATACTTTTCTCTCGTTGGAACCACTACAACATATTTCCTTTATATATATATATATATATATATATATATATATATATATATATATATATATATATATATAATTATATGAACAGGGGTACAATGGATAAATTGTCATCAAAATTACGCAAAAATTAGAATAATACTGACATCTCATTTTAACAGATATATTTTTTAAAATTACAAAAAAATATGTTGAAATACTAAAAAATAAATGCATTCAATAAAATCTCCATTGGCTTCTATCACGGCCTCAAGACGACTTCAGAAACTACGGCTACTCTTCTGGGCGGTCTCCTTGTTTATGTTGGTGAATGCTGCCATAATCCTTGCTTTCAGTAGATTTTACTGGTCAAACAACGTGGCATTATCGGTTCATCAAACCCTGGACAAATGAAAGGACCGACGCTTGCTCAGGTGTGTATGTGGATGAAGAAAGAGAATTATATAAGAATTGTCATGTAATTAATGTGGCATCAATAATGCAAAAAGATTGGATCACATTCTCTTTTATCATAATACTGGATCCAATGATGGTATGTCTGATTGCCTTCCTTGAGAATTGTGTAGGCTTTCAACAAAACGAAATAACAGTAATTCTTTCTTTGTATACAGCATTTTCTCATTTTATTGTTTTCAGCTCTTTTGTTTTTCGAACAATATATATTAATTCATAGGGCTCTTAAGATATGTTCTGATGGCCTTTCTCTGCGGTGAAATTCAGTTTGTTAGGATGACACTTTCAAAAACGGATATCCTTTGGATGTTTTAGACTCCGTTATCCATGATGTCATTAGTAAATTTCATAGGGTTAAGTCGCATTTTGTTAATAAATGCCCATTTTATCTGCGTCTTCCCTATATTGGTACAGAGGGTGAGATTTTATCTAGACGAATTTCACGTATGATCAATAGCTGTTATTTTTCGGCAAATGTTAGGGTAATATTTATTACCCGTCCTGTTTTCTCTTCCATTCGTAAGGACGTCCTCCTCACTCCATCATGTACATTCAGTGATTTATCAATATAAGTGTAGTTGTGGACTTGACTACATAGGGAGGACGTCCCAGCGTTTGGATTTGAGAATAAAACAACACTTAACAGGATTTTGAATCCGGCTGCCATGTAGAGCCAACTGATCAATACTTCTGGCTCTACTATTTCTGAGCATATAATAAATAGCAGGAAAGGTTCTAGAGTCCTTGTATATCAGATCCCGTGGGCCTTCGCTTTGTAAATAGAGGGAATACTTACTGGGTCTATATGTTATTGGACTCTAGTTTCTTGAAATTCATATTTTTATTATTATTATTATTATTATTATTATTTTAATTCTATTCCATTCGTTAATTTAATTTACACTTTTATATTGTTATTCCCAGAAAAATCAACTTTTTTTTACTTAAATCCCTTATAAATTTTGCCTTTTCCGAGCTATTATTAAATTCTGTACCACAAAAACTTATTTAAATATATATTAATTTTTAAATTATCAGATAGAATTTTCATTCAACATAAATATTTCAATATTGTAGCTTTCCCCCAATATACAGTATTCAAAATAATGATGCGTTTTATACAAACAGAAGAAGCTTCTGCATGTCTTCATTCAAAAACGATTGAGAAGAAAGGGGACTTTGGTAAGGACGAGATTTGTAATTCTAAAACATATGTGTTCATTTTGGTATGCATTCTGCGTTACCAGTTAAATCTGTTGTAACGTAATTATTCATATATAGAATGATTATAATAATAATATTTCTACTCAGCTTTTAAGAGAAGAGCATTTTTTAGGGATGAGCATTCTACACGAGAACTGTATGTTAACCTTTCCGATCATATATGTCGCCCTATTCAGTACGGAATGATCGAAAGTGTGTCATATCTATCGTCTAAATTAATGTGTAACCTAAGAGACGAATTCAATATCCAAACACCGCATTTGTTTCATATATATATATATATATATATATATATATATATATATATATATATATGAGGTAAATTTGAGAGTCATGTATCTCCCAGCCTCTCTTTAAAAGAACGTGAAAAGGCCTTTTAACCAATACAAGGACTGACCTAAAATTAACGATAAAAAACAAAACAAATGAAAACTACAGGCAAAGTTCACTTTCTTCAGAGACAGTTATTCACCCCTGTAGTTCACTGCTACTAACAAGCGGGATTGTTTTTGTTTTCTTCTGATGATGGGCATGCTGTCTGAAATTAATCGAGGAACCTAATTTAAATAAGAAAACAAAAATATTAATAGACAAAACAGTGTATCTGAAATTTTAATTTTTTAACTTTTTATTCTTCAAGACACACACACACGCACACACACACACACACACACACACATATATATATATATATATATATATATATATATATATATATATATATATATATATATTATGGAAGCATAATGAAAAAAAATATGTTAC
>CAHIKZ030000168.1:127500-207500 GCA_903632075.3 Acanthosepion pharaonis
TCATGCAATATTATAATAAAATAATTGCCAAAAGAATTTCTGCCAGTGTTTTTAGTATTTACCCTCTCGCTATGTCGGGAATTATTGCCTTTGTTTAATTTCCTGTTGTAGTTTATCGCAACACCATCTTCGATATAAGTATTAAACATTCTGCTTTAAATTGTTAGAATTATTTTCTTCCTATTTACGTAATTTCTCTATGTCTTATGGGAGCAGCGATAAAAAAATATTGTAGAATCAAGCTTAAAAAGTAGTAGAAAAAACAATGCTAGAAAAAAACGCCAGAAAAATTAGATAGAAATAATATTAAAGATATAATAATCAAATAACAAATATTGAAGAATACTAATCAAATATTAACAATAGTACCAATAAGAAATAATAGTGAAGAAATACTTGTGAAATATTAATAATAAATAAATACTACAGATTTAAAATTAAAACGTATTACTAAATAAATTCAATAGAATTAATACTGAATAAATACAAGCCAAATATTAATAATAGATAAAAAGCAACATAAATGATCTCGAGAAAATACTAATCAAATAAGAAATAATATTATAGAAATATTAGTGAAGTATTAATAACTAAAAAGCATTAGAAATAATATTAAAGAAATACTTATCAATCATATATAAATAGCAATAGAATAATCTTAAATACATAGCAGTCAAATATTAATAATAGAAAGCAATAAATAATTCTCACCTAAATCATTCAAACAATATTACAGATGATGCTACTAGTGTATATAAACAAAGTGTACGGGAAAATAAATAGGATAACGCTGATCCATTTTGAATTTCTGTATCAACGATCTTCGTAGCCATATCGGTAAGGTAGCTGCCATTGAGAAGCAGATAATTAAATTTCATGCGACTTCGTGTTTAGCTTTAAAGTTAATCCTTTGTTTATTTGTTTCCATTTTACACTTTCTATTAACAATTTTGGAGTTACAATAAAATGCAAGAGAAATAAGACGTAGGTAACGTTCGAGACATTTTCGTTTATTCGGCCAAATATGTAGTTGCACACGTGACCATATATTTGTTACACCTAAGAAATTATTTAATTCGACGCAAGTGTATAGAAATAGGTATATTTAAGGATTTACAATTAAGGATTAAGGTTTTGTTCTATAAATAGTATCCAATGTGTCATATTTTAATTCCTTTTAACAATGATGTGTTTCTAGATGCTGGAACCTCTGTCTACGTCAGCCAGTTTCTGTTGATCTACTTGCCTTGGGCATAGTAATAAACGTAAGATAAAAAAAAACATGGAGAAACAGACGTTAGAATGATTGATATTGTATGCTCCTCGATTCTTTTTTTATTGTCAATTGCTCACGAATGACGCAATGAACAGGTTTCATTCCGTTGGTGAGCAAGTCCATTTCCCGTTATTGTTAAAAAAAAAGAAGAGCAATAAATAATATTCTTTATAGCATATGTTGTGTCATACCAAAAACCTCATCTCATCAAAGAATAATTTCATAAATTATCTTTCAATGTATCAACCTTCGTATAAATTTCTGCAAACTACATCATTTCACTTTCCAAATGAGAATATATTCAATTAAAATGGAACAGTAACGATTCAAATGGAATGGTAACAATTTAAATGAAATAAAAACAATGTAATTTACACTTGACTGGATAGAAAATAGCTAATGTAGGTAAGAGTAACAAGTTCACCCAGGGGTTGATGATGAAGCAAATTTTGCCCCTACACTCAAACCAAACTCGCTACATTTGCTAGCCTTAAACGAAAATCTATTGTCGCTCCTGGCAAGTTTTTAAAACATTATATTTTATTCCATTTTGATTGCCACAATTCCATTTTTATTTGGCCTTATTCTATTTTGATTGGCACAATTCCATTTTATTTGGCCTAATTCTAATTTGATTAGCTCTATTCCATTTTCATTTGGCCCTATTATATTTTGATTGGCACTATTCTATTTTCATTTGGCCTTATTCTATTTTGATTGACACTATTCCATTTTCATTTGGCTCAGTTCTATTTTGATTGGTAGTATTCAATTTCGATTGACACTATTCTTATTTTAAAAGTGAAATGCTATAGTATATGATTAAAATAAAGCCAGAATTATAAGGTTAAATCTTTTCTTCATATTTACGTCCTTATACGCACGTTTTAAATCCTTCATTCAAAATTCAATGCATACCAGTACCTAGACAATTGTGACTCCTAAGTTCATTTTCTCTAATATCTCCCAATTGCTACGTCTTCCTTGGAAATATAATACTGTGATTTCCTCTTGTCTTAATTTGTAAGTATCTAATTCAAAGATTTTGTTCTCCTATACAGGCTACAAGACAAGGTTAGAGAACCCAGTTTAACAAGTAATAAAAAATGGATTACATACGGCAATGTCCACGCAAAACGCTGGATTGACAAGGATAAATCTGTACACCTGACACCAAAACCCTCGTTCCTTGGAAGAAAGGCAATGTTGTCCGTACAAGTAGGATCGTCGGGGCCGGGTATTATCATTTTAGAGTTCTTCATACATAATGAAATATTAAATGCACATTTATATGCACCTAGCAGCTGCAGCGTGACTGCAAAGTTTTGGTCAAAAAGCACCCTGCGTTCGTTAGTAAGTAAATGTTTCCGGCTGTTGACAACACAAAACCGTTTACAACATGAATAACACAGGAAATAAAAATTTGGAAACTAACTTAACCTGTTTTATCCTTCTCACCACATTCTCACCACATTCTCACCACATTCTCACCAATTACCAATCATTATCAATTATTACTAATCCTTACTAATTATATATCAATCATTAACATTGTTGTTCGCTGCAAAACGCTTTGATGAAGAAAATAATCTCTAATGAAAACGAGATTCAAGATTTTTACACTTTTTCGTATCAAAATCTGTGGAATTTTGCTCAAAAGATTTTGAAAAGTTGATAAGTCGCAACAAGTCACTACAAATAAGATAAAATTCTATATTTAAAATTTTGCGCCTTTCGCTAGTTCATCTCTGGGTCACACCCTCTATACTAGCCTTACATTGACTAACTGAAACCAAATTTTTAAAATAAGTGCAAACAGGTAAAGGGTCCAAAGTACAGTTCGTTTAATTAAGGTTCGTAGCTTAGTAAAATAAATTTTCATGTAATTTTTTGAAAAATTAATAGTTTTATTATTCATCATATATAATTCTCACACTAATTCAATGATTTAAATAACAAATACTTATTTAATAATATTGTTTTTTGCATATATTTTCTTAAAGTTTTTATATATACAAGAATCCAGTTTCCATTTTGACTTGCGTTTGCGAGAACTATAAACAAATCACAAGGCCAAATGCTTTAAAAAGTTGGAAATTGGCTCCAGAAAGAAATATTTATGTATTGTCAGTTTTATGTTGCATGTTCAAGTGTAAGAAATCCTTTTATTCTTCGCTCTTATAAAAAAAAGAAAAAAAAAAACAATAAGTAAATATTGTTTACCGTGAAGTTCTAAAAAATTAATTTAAAGAAATTAATAAACTGCGAAGTACGGTTTTTGTCAAAGTATTCTCCAAACAAATCAGCTTATACAAATTTCATCGATTGGTTTGCGAAATTGAACAAAACGTAGAGTTTGTAAATCTCGATAAAAATGTTAGCGATAACTTCAACAATACTAAATACTGTATTTTAACATGCATCAGTATGTTGAAAAAAATGGTTGAATAAAAGGAGTCATCATCCCTACTCAGCCTAAGATAGAACAAGAGTAAATATAAAATGTGTAGCGATGGGGATGAGACTAGCAATCATGCAAATCAGCAAGTTTTCTCAGAAAAAGTAAAAAGTAGACATGATTGGGTAGGAAGTATGATACACTGAGAAAAGTGCAAAAATGACTTTGCCTTTCAGAATGAAAAGCAGAAAAATACATGAAAGTTTGTATGATTAGTCGTGCAATGTATGGTGACTCAAATTGAAGAAATGGGGAACCAAGTTTGAATTCAAGCTGAGTTCATTACAAATAACCTTGGGAAAGGTATATAGGCTTGATTGGCAACCAGTCTAGGAGAAGGAAAACTCTAAATTCAAAACTAGAGGAAGGCCATTTGAAGACCTTTATATGTATACGGTATATTCGAACAGATGGTTGGCTCTCCCCAAAAACTTCCCCAACGATAATCAAATAATATGAACGGAGAGTCTGGCTGTTAGGTTTCAATAAATGAGCTGTCAAAAACAAGAGAGGGGGAAAATACGCACACATACATATGCACACACAGAGATATACACAAACACACACAGACACACACACACACACACACACACACATATATATATATATATATATATAGAGAGAGAGAGAGAGAGATAGATAGATAGATAGATAGATAGATAGATAGATAGATAGATAGATAACAAAAACAGAACAATAGCATTAACTTGTGACAGTTTTCCAGACTTATGTGTAACAACACTTTTGATAATTGGAAAGATGCAATAAATATTTTAAAAATACAGTTACATACATATATATATATATATATGTGTGTGTGTGTGTGTGTGTGTGTGTGCATGCGTTCGTGTGTACTAGGATAGCATGTTAATCCCTGTTGCCAAAGGCCTGCACAGCGTCATTTGTGTTTCTTCAACACCTATATATATATATATATATATATATATATATATATATATATATATATATATATATATATATATATATATATAGTTATGAAAAACTTGGTAATCCGTATGGGTAGTCCCAAGGAGGATGAAATACTGAGAGCTCAATATAAATCCAGAGGTAATAATTTAAAGGAAAACAGACAATTATTATAATGGAACCTTAAATTGGTCTGTTATATATATATATATATATATATATATATATATATATATATATATAAAGGGTGCGATGGGTAAATTGACACCGTTTTTTTTTTCATTTTGCGCATGCGCGTTGTTTGATTTTGATTTTGTCGATTGCACATTATTGTAGGTTCAGTTGGGTACAGTCTGTGAGTAAAAGAACACCATGAGACCTACATCAATTGCCTTGAAGAGGTAGAACTGCCCCGGGTCAAGAGAGTGGCTGCTGGAAGACACTTTGTCTGACAACAGGACTCTGCATCATGCCACATAAGCAGTAGAACCCAGTCATTGCTTTCAGACAAATTCTATGACCACATCACGCATTACATCTGGCCACCTAACTCCCCAGATCGCAACCTCCTTGATTATTATGTGGGGGCGCAGTAGAGTGAGAGACCCAAAAAACTCCTTGTAACAAGAATGATGAACTGTCGGTAAGGATTATGGCAGCACTCAACCAAATAAAAAAGGAGATCATATAAAATAGTTGCAAGAGAATCTGAAATTGTCTGGAGATCGTGGTTAAAACTAATGGCGATTTCATTAAATAAATTTGCTTCAGGATATTTTTGTGTAATTTTGATAAATATACCTGTTAAAATGAAATGTCCCTGTTGCCAAGGCCTGCACAGCGTATTAAAGTATTATTTTCATTTTTGCGTACTTTGGACAACAATTTATCCATCGCACCACACACACACACACACACACACACACATATATATATATATATATATATATATATATATTAGTTATTCCAAAAATTTCGCTTGAAGATGAAACAGTGCTTGATACTTTAATTCAATTTAATTTTTATAATTAAATTAAAGTTTTTAGCTCCTGTTTTTGAAACAAGACAACTCTTATGTAGCGATGGAATCATATTTTTTTAAAATAATTATAATTTAGGCTCTACTCTACTTATATATTGAGCACTGTTTTTTTAAAAATAAAAACAAAAATACTTAACTTCGAATTTTTAACCTAACGTGTTCTTTCCTATTTTTCTATATATTTCCACACACACACACACACACACACACACACACACACACACACACACACACACACACACACACACACACACACACACATATATATATATATTGTCGCTTGTTTCTCAGAATGAGCATTGGCACCGCCAATTATACACCATTGCCAGCCATTGCCAGAAAAGATGCCATGTACGACCCAACACTCTAGCCCAACGTGCTACGAGGTCATACGACAATAAGAATTTGATATATATATATAGAGAGAGAGAGACAGACAGACAGACAGAGACAGAGAGAGAGAGGGGGGAGATATATGTTTATATTTGTCTGTGCACACGTGCCAGTGTATTGTTATTTCTCAAGAATTCTGTCGATCCACTTAACACAAGTGGAAAGTCCTTCTGATAAATAAGACAGCTAAATCTCGAATGAACTGCTTACTTGAAGCGAACAACTGAACGCCATTCTCTTTCAGCTTCTTTTCGTAAGGCCGTCAGTGTGTTGACATTTTACCTATACACCTTGGCTTACCGTAACGCGCAGTTAAGCGAAAAGTCTCTTCATTTTCCCTCTTCATTCAGCCGTAATAAGTCTACGAATCTATAAGTCAGCATGAATTACTCCACTCACGGTGTATTTATAACGGCTGGCCTTTCAGTTCCGAGTATGCCTATCTGACGGGATGGCTAGACATCCCTGCTGCAAACGCCTGCTCAGACACATTCATGTTTATTCAATACCCACAGAACCTACTTGAGATTTATACTGCAACTATTCTATAGCTTATGGGAGAGAGCGTGATCAACAGTTTGAACATGGCCAGTACGCTCAAATACTCGGTCACGATGACTTGCAACTTCGTGCTCGCTTAAGCATCTAAAAACATTTCCATCTACTTAGTAGAAATCACAAGACTTAAGCCAATACGTGGTATTGTTTTCAGGCACATTTCAAATGAGTTGTAAAATGAAATCACTTTCCCATACCAATAACATCAAGAATAACCTTTCTGACAAACCAAATATGTTAAGGTTCGAACCCAGAAAGTAAACGTTAGAATCATTCAGCCATGCGCCCATTTCTAAATGCAAATATATTTATACGGGTTTGAAAATAACTATATGGATCATTTTGGGTATATTTTCAATTCGATATTGCTTGGGAATAAACATCTACATCTTGCAACACTAGAAGATATAAAATTCCTTAAACAACATGCCCAGCCAATAAAATAATATTGCTACAGCATTTTGCCACGTCACATAGTGGGTACAAAAACTTTACTTTGCAGTCCAGCAACTCTGCCTTGTATCGTTCCTAATAAGTTACCTTTTCATTAACAAAAAATGGATAATTAATTCCCAGCAGAATAGTTAAATTAGTGATTCATAATTAAATTATACAAAAAGAAATTTTATATCTACTATGCATATTGTTGACTTAAGGAAAGGTATTTTCATGTTATAATTGACCAGTTCGGTTTTTTTCAGTTAAAGGCATACAATTGCATTCAAAATATATTTAGTTGAAGACAAACAATTGCATTCAAAATATATTTAGTTGAAGGCATACAATTGCATTCAAAATATATTTAGTTGAAGGCATACAATTGCATTCAAAATATATTTAGTTGAAGGCATACAATTGCATTCAAAATATATTTAGTTGAAGGCATACAAATTTGTACAGAATATTTACATTCATTTCGGAAATTGATTGAATGAATTGTTTTTTACGGCTTATCAACCATTTTCAGGTTATTTAGAGCCCCAAAATATTTTTATATTGTAAGAATTTTTAGAAGATAATAATTATTTACTGATACAGGTTCTAATTAAATAAACCATAGCCGGGATGAGAAGATATGATTAATACCTTTCCAGAAGGTGTTTGTGTGTAAGTCCATATAACGACCCGATTGGAACTTGAACTCAGCTCTTAATCTCTAATTCTGCGGCATTATCCATACACCACCTATATATCCAAGCGTATGGTATTCCAAAGCGGTTTTCCATCTTTGTTTAACTTCGGCGATCGTACTAGAACCGGTATTTGAAAGTGACATGCTTGGTAGTGTACGAGATTTCGAACATTGTCATATGTCTTACTGTAGAAAACTTGCTATTTTTGGTGCATATGGAGACTTAGTCGAACCCTTAACTTCTAAAGAATAAGTGTAGGTTACATTTTCACAGGTCGAAGCTTACCGCAGCGACAAAACGATACGAATTCTTTACTGTTTCATTCATTTTCTATCTCCGTCCCTTTCTTTTTTTTGTATCATTACAATGCATTGTTACTTTTCTTTCTGTTCCATACTCGTCCGTCTTCTGTTTTATTTTTTCTATCTTTCTCGCCTCATTCTTTTCGTTTATGTCCATTACGTCTTCTCATTCCCATATTTCTTTTTACCTATAGCAGTTTCTGCGTTTTATAGAAAAAGAATACCTTATTTATTTCCTTAAGTTTCTTTTCTTAATCTATTTGTGTGTGTGATTTTTTTTTTTGGGGGGGGGGTTGCATTTGCAGCAATTTAGGTAAGAAGAGGCGACGAAGTCTTTTAATTTTGCTTTTTCCCACTAGCTACCAAATGACTGAAAGCCGAAATATTCTTGCTCTATGACAAGTGCTTAAATAAGTATACTAACATTCTGCCTAACGACGACAGATGCCGAGTTGTCTAGACTCTCAAATGATTCGTTATTTTGTTTTTTGAATTTTGTTTTTTTTTGTTTTGTTTTTTCGGAGTGGGGTAGAATAAACAAAGGCGAATAATTATTTGCCAAACGATAGGTTATCTTTTTCAAAAGTTTTTTTTTTTCTTTCTCGCATCTTCATCTATCCTGGTATCGACTAGATTTCTTTATTTGGGCATATCTCTCTTTTTGAGTACACATTGTATCTCCATTTTGATTTTTGCTACCTTTCCTTTTCAACATTTTTACTTTCTCTCTTTGTTATACATCTTTTTTTACCCAACCTTGTATCGGACAGAAAACTTTATCTTCCAATGCTTTCCTGCCGATGTTTGTCGTTACATTTGATGTCCTAATTTCAATTTTTGTAATTTATCAACTGAAATTTTTTATTTCCAATGCTTTTTCTTTTAGCGATCACTAATGGTATTGCTGCATGTGACCTTAATTTGGTCAACCCATTTATCATGAAAGAGTCTCTGAATCCATTTTCTGGAACTCGGCAAATTGAGTTGAATGAAGTATAGTTTTTGTTGTATTGACTAAAACCATGATTAATTTGTAAAATGCTATATTCCTATAACATAACACACTGAAGTTACTAGGAATGGCACAATTACTTCGAAGTTCACTTACCTGATGTTAATAAATAGCGAGGAAAAAATTGGGTTAGGTCAATCGAACAAGTAAAGAGGGTCTCTATGCTTTGATTATCTTTATGCTTTGAAACTTTGTTTCTATTCGTGTTTGAAAACCGATCCCTGACACTGTTGGAAAATATCCAAGAAACTGTTAAGCAAATATTTTATATCAATTCCCCAAAAATACTAGAATAAATTTGTTTCTATTTGTGCGTGCACTTTATAAAGACATTTTCTCATATATACACTTACACCTTTCCCATGTCAATGTTGGTAATAGGTATAACATCAGGTTACAGTCATTATTGTTTGGTAGGTAATTATCGGAAAATAGAGTACCCCAAAACTCCCAAACTTATCTGTCAACCATCGTCTTAAACTAGAGAGAAGTTATTCTTTTTGAGATAGCTGGATATGGGATAGAACACAGGGATGTGGATTCATGTCTTCTGCAAGGGTATCTATACTAAGGAAACGTAAGCAACCGGCGATGTTTGAACTTTCATTATCCGTCCTGATGAACAGTTACATCCCTCCAGATCTACACCCGAATAGTAGTTTGAGTTGATATTCATAATATTTAACACAATATTGAACTTCTTAGACTAATACTAATGTTCCCATTCGGCATTCATTAATATAACGGCCGGTGCCACTTTTGGTTAAAATTTAGAGAATATTTGTCTTAAAACAATTTTTCAGGAAAAAATGTTTTTCAAGTTCACTAACTGTTATCACTCTCCAAAATCGATGACTGCTTCCTTCCTAACCTTTTGTTTGAAGTAGTGTGGAACGTCAACATATATTGATTATGTCTTTACTTTCTCGTTCAAGTACATTTGTTAAAGTCCTCAAGTAATGTGTTTTTGTTATTGGGTACAATTCTTTGTGATCCTATAGCGTCAGTTCACAAGGTTATAAATAGATGGTACTAGCTAAGACCTACAGGGCATATTATTCGGTTTGGTTTGTTTTGTTTCACGGCATATCAACCTCAATGGGCTATTTAATGCCAAAATTTTTCCTGGTAATATTTTGTTTTGTCAAAAATCTATTTCTGGTAATATTTTTTTCCTCAAAAATGTATAGCTGGTAATATTATTTTCAAAAATGTATTGCTGGTAATATTTTTTTTCAAAAATATATTGCTGGTAATAGTTTTTTTTCTTCAAAAATTTATTTCTGGTAATAATTTTTTAAAAAAGTATTTCTAGTGTCAAAACTATTTTTACACTTTTATAAGGCTTTTTACCTCAGTTTCGGGGTTAACTATTTCCCAATAGCTGGGACACTAACAAGTGCTACCACCTAGGATCAGGGTGGATCTGGGTACATCAGCAATTAAGAGGTGGTTCCACGCTCCTCAAAGCCTCCTGATCAGAGGCCATGCATATTATTCACTGGAAGGAATTATTAATCAGTGATCTGAGAAGGCTGTTGTACACAGTTGACAGTTTAAACATTTCGAGATTTGCATGACATTCATATGAAAGTTTTGATCTAACGAATTTCAGAACATAACCCGATTTCTTAGGCTCTTGCTTTTTTTGTAACTGTTTGAATTTTTGGACAAAACTACGTCTATCACAGCCTATTCTGTGTTCAAGTCTTTATCTCTAATAAATTTGTTATAACAGATCAAGACACCGAAGTATTTGAAGTTTTGTATTTATTAATTCCACATCCTGAATTTTATGAAAGATTCAGGGTATGTGCCATCACAGCTTTTATTCCAATTCCGGATCATATAAGACCCGGAAGCAAGATCCGACCACACTGGCATTTGCGACAGATCCCCGCGACAGGCCACCAGCATCGACACGGTAGCACCATCAATAGAAATGCCTTCGAAAAGCGATTATTTTTTATGTTTTTTTAAGCGTTTCACCCCAAAGCAAGCCACTAGCACGCAACAATTGAAATGGCTAGATGTAACCGTAGGTTCTATTCTAACATTTTCTTCAATTGCACTTCTCGCTTGTGGGATACTCTTCTGACTTTGATCTTCAAACATTTAAATGTAATATCAATCGTTATCTTCTGTCTTCTTAATTATTTGTAGCCTTCTCTCCTTAATAGTGTTTTTTTTCTCATATTTTCTAACACTCAGTAATTACTTGCGATCTAGCGGCTTCATTGCTTTGCTTTGGGTGAAATAATTTAAAAAATGAACAATCTTGAACACTCTAAATATTACATTTACTAGACACAACTCTACATTATATAATCTTCTGAATATAATGAACGACTACTAATTTTCAAAGGATACCTGTCTGCTAGGGCAATTAGGCAACGTCTGTTTCAGACTCAGAGACCTGCTCAAGAGCGTTTGGCTTGTTCAATACTTACAGAGCCCACCTGATTTTTATATTTTTATATTGCCACTATTCTAAGTGGGTTTTAGTTACAGTACGCTCAGGATGATTTGTGACTTCACACTAACAAAACAATAATAAATAGTTCCTCAGTATGGTTTCCAGTCACTTCCCAACGGTGCCAATAACACCAAAGAGTCACCACCCTAACAAATTGCTTACGAGATTCGAATCAAGATCACATAGCGACCATTCTAACCTCTCGGCCACGAGCCTATATAAAGTTTTAGATTCATGGAAAAAAACAATTATTACTTTTTGACAGTACAGCAGTTGAATTCGACCCCCTAATTCTACTTCTTTCTATGTGTCGTGTCCTAGGCGATCATGGCTCCCCACCTCCCTCTATCCTTTGCAGCTTTCAACAAGTTCCTTCCCTCCGTCACCTCCCCCAGACCATGTTCTGTCATCCACTTGTTTAAGTCCGCTAAGTATGTCATGCGTTGTTTTCCCTTGTCTCTCTTTCCTTCTATTCGATCCGCGAGTATCAAATTCTCCAGGCCCTCCTTCCTCATTATATGTCTCAGAAACTTCAGCTGCCTCTTCCTGATATTAAGTATAAGCCTCCTCCTTGTTTGCATCCTCTCTAAGATCTCATTGTTGCTCACACGCTCGGTCCATGCTATCCTCAGCATCCTTCTGTATAACCACATCTACGCCGCCTCGATTCTCTTCTTCATCTTTGAGGAAATCGTCCAACATTCACTACCGTAAAGAAGGAGAAATGTCACATAACAGCTCAGTATTCTTTTCTTTGTTACCAAAGAAATCCTCCTGTCTCGCAAAACACTGCCCAGCTTTTGGAATACGACCTTGGCCATCCCAATACGTCTACGGATCTCAGTGTTACACTTACCGTCCTCTGTCAAGATCCTTCCCAGATATTTAAACTTCCGTGTCTTCTTGATTCTAGTGTTCCCGACCTGCAAATCGCATTTCGGGCTCATCCTTTTGCTGATAACCATACATTCTGTTTTCTTGTAGTTTATGTTGAGTCCCTTCTTCACACTCTCCGTCGCTACCTTCTGTAGGAGATTTTGTGATTCTACTTAACAGACCTTTTTAATCGTTAACCTCTTACCTTAACTACTGTGCTGAACAAGATGTTTATACGAAAGTTTCTTTGCTTCCGCCCATGTGATTTGGCACGCACGTGCCTGCGGTTTTCCACTGTCCCCGTTTGTCGGTTAGCTGTCATTGTGCCTGACCCTATTAACCCCATCTGTTTTGTCTCTTTCTTTTATCTTGTCGCACTGTGCGACCCTTTCTATTCGTTGGTGCTTCCAAAAGAATGCATTGCTCGCTCGCTCGTTTGCTCCCTCGCTCACTTTGTTAGCTTCTGTGTCGTCTACCGATTGTCGATACATTCCTGGCTTTATTTCTCCTCCTCCTCCTTTCTCCTCCTCCTTTCTCCTCCTCCTTCTCCTACTCCCCCCTATCGTCGTGTCGTCACTTCATCCGATTCTTCACTTCATTGTTAAGCATCCCTTTACTTCCATCGTTCCCCATTTTTTCTCACTCCCATAAACTTTCAGTTGAATGTGTAAAGCGATTCTTTGTGAATTGTTCTATTTGGGGTGAAAGCGAAGGTTAACCACAAGGAAAATAAGATATGAAATATTTTATAGGGAAGGCATGAAAGCATATCTGATGAAACAGCAAAAATGAATATAATTCATATTAGCTATCGTCAAGAACTTCCTAAAAAGAAAAATTATATAAAGTATGTCTTCTTTGAAGTTAAGTTTTATTTTTTATTTTTTTGTTTTTTGTTTTTTATTTAAAAAATTAACAGCTTAAAGTTAATCTTTATCAAAAGAAAAAATAATTTCCGTATGAAAAATTTTTAGGCATTTTAAAACATTGGCACTGTAAATTTGTCACACATTATTCATCGAACAGCCACGTAAAAAAAAGAAAAAAAATCAAATTTAAAATCTCTTAAAAATTCAATATTTTTCCTTTTTTTTTTTTTTTAAGCGTTTCACCCCAAGCAAAGCGGGAAGCCACTAGGACGCAAGGGGGTTACAGAAAAAGTGATAGAAGAAAGGATGAGAAGACTGGTAGTAGAAAGATCAAGGCAACTGGAGATGTCGATTGACATTACATTTGAATAGCTGGAGATTATAGCTCTCAGGGAAACTGGAATAGGGAAGGGAGTTCCACAGGCGAGAGGTGCGAGATATGAAGCTATTGGAGTAGAAGAGACGGCTACGTCTAGGAGTTTCGACAGTGAAGGGGTGAGAGCGGGATGCCAGCCTCGTCGGGCGCTTGAACTCATGAAGTCTGGGAACCAGCGAATGCAGCTCCTCGGAGCAATTGCCATGAAAGTATTTGCCTTGAGATGTGTTGCAAAATCAATTAGTAAATCTGAGGATTAACTGCATTTTGTAAATGCGATGCTTACTTTTTACATAAAACATAATGGAAATGATGTTTATTTACGCTCGATAAACTGTGATGTCACACCTCTAATTTTTTATTATAAAAAGCGCAAGAAAATAAACAAATATGGAATACCAGCTGTGCAATAATCAAGAAATTGACATTTATGAATTTATTCTATGCTTTTGCGAAACTTATGAATAATTTATTTTTTACGCGACATTATAAGTAGGTTTGTACTAGATAAATGATACATTTGAGTTTAATGAGTTTCAGTGCTTTTATTTTATTTTTATTATTTTCAAACCTGTTTGATGTCATGAATATTTAAAAGCACTCAATTTAGACTTTTTCAATTATTCTTAATTTAAAAGTTGTTGAATTATATCATATTACTTGTCCGTTAGAGAATAGTATTCAATCAAAGGTGGTAATTCAGAATTATTGAACATCTATACAAAAAATAAACTAATATTTCCTAAAATTTAAAAAAAAAAAATTAATGGTTCAGTGGAAAATGGCATTACATTTTCGATTCTACATACATGTCTTTATTTAATAATAAAAAATACACTTCTTTCAAACATTAATTTACTAACAGCAACGATGTGAACTTCAAAATTCCATTGAAAAATTACAAGTAATTTTTTAAAAATAAATATTAAGCATAGTTATTTTATGAAATTACGCAAATATAAATTTATTTTTGAATTTTATTGAATCATTTTGTAAGGTTCGTGACGAATTTCCAGTATATTTGTAATTCATAATGCATAAATATTTTGCTGAAATAACATATTCAGGTATTTTTCTTTATATAACTGTAAAAAAGAAGTCTAGAGAGCACATGGTATATTCGGGTAGTGCAATGGGTATGGGCGCGGAACGAGCCGGGTTCAAATTTCGGGTTCGTCTGTTGCTTTCAATTATGCATAAATACTCTTGGATGAATCTGTCTACCCAAGCCCGAGCTAGGTATATACCAAACCTAACCCACAATGCACGATCTTGCACATAGAGCGAAACCGAACCCGTAGACTCGGCTAAAAATTACCCATAGACCCCGAATACAGATGAATCTCCACCATTCGGCATAGCATCGTCTGGGTTCCTCTCTGCTCGAAGGCAAAGAGTTCGACAATTCTGTTGCGAGCCTGACAGCTATAGGTTAAGTAGCAGTGTAGCGATGGATTTTCTAGTTATGTGTGACAACAGTCTAAGTGTATGAAATCTCTGAATTTCATCTAGTGGAGAAGGCCACGGGTTAAACACTCCCCTACCTTTCTCAAGAATCCACAGCAAACAGCTGGTGGTCTTAAGAGAAAGATTAACATGAAAGAATTGGCGCTGATATCCGTGATAACTAGAGGTCATCACGAGTTAAGTTATTACCAAAACAAAAAAAATTTCCAGTAAAAAACAAAAAAAAACTAAATTGAGGCAACGTTTTAAACGATACAGCAGACACAGCTAGTTCTCTAATTGAAAACATCTATGCAAATATTTATTTATTTTCAAAAAATATACCATCGGTAGTGGTGGCCAATCAGCATGAAATAAGTAAGCTGGGTGTAACTCTGATATCATCTTTGTTTATATCGCAGCTATTGATCTTGGAAAATGTAGGGACAGGAATCTTGTAATTGACATTGGGAGCAACAGCAATTAAGAGGTGCTTCCATGCTCCTCAAAACATCTAATCTCATAATCAGAAACCTTGCTGCCGGATATAGTTTACTGTCAAACGCCGAACTGGTCCTAGCTGTAGCAATAACAAAGTAGTTCACAAGTAATCGCCAGTCATTTAAAGCAGTTTAAGTCTGCAAGTATGATGGCGGCTATCAAATCCATTAATAAAATTTTCCAAAGCGCGAACTTTAAATTGATAGCAGCGTAATGACTTCTTTCGCCTCTGGCTTGCCGTATAATTTATCAGAAATCGTCATCAATTTTATCCGATCTGATTTTGTTTTCTGGTGTTGGGAGTAACTATTGTTATGTTTTTTGTTTGTTTTGTTTTTCACATGCAAAATCCGTTTTTAATAAAATATCAGCTGTCGAAAAGTACAGATAAACTAAGGCTTCGTTGCTAAGCCGGATTTCTTCGGAAATATAGGGTTATAAAATTACGAGGGTCATCTGAAAAGTTCATAGGCTGATCAACATATAAATGTAAATAGACACCCCAGTTGGTTGACAACAAAACATGCAAGTTTACCAGAATACATCTGCTTCTTAATTATAATTAAAAATGAATTTTAGTCTACCAACTGGTGTTTCTACTTAAATGTTTATCTTGGTCAGTCTATGAACTTTTCATCCGGCCCTCGTTTATATCGACTACACATCTACAATATCGCATATAAGAACAGGAAATAATAAATTAGAAAAAATGAAAAGATACATGGCACTAAGTTTCCTACTCCCATAGAATCACCATTACTGCAATTAACTTTTCTCATTAATTCATAGGAATTAATAGATAATAAAGAAGAGGGCACCGTAGAGATTCATGATCATCTCGATTTTGAAGGGACATGGTATTAAGGAGGAAGTTTTGTTTGTTGCTTTTTTTGTTTGTTTGTTTTTGTTTTTTGTTGTTTTCAGAAAAAACTTATGTAAGAATAAAATTTCATTTTAAGTCCTATAGTTGTATTTTTTCGAAATTTATATATTTTTTATTAGTCTTGGTGCAATATAGAAATGCGATTCTGCGGAATGTTGAGAATACCATGGACTGAACATGTAAGAAACGAAGAAGTTTGAAAGGAAATGGAATCAAAAAAACACGCTTATATTTATAATCAGAAAATGTCAAGTGAAATTTCTAGAAGATGTAATGAGGAAAGACGGTTTAGAGAATGACACTCGCGGGGATTACTAAAAGCAAGAATGACAAGAAGAAACAGCAAATAACATAACGAAATCGTGTAAATGCATAACAGAACATGAAGTGGAAAAAACAAACTTTACTAAGATTTAGAAATTTGCGAAGAGCCTTGATCGTTCACGGCCTGACGGAACACGACACATAAAATGAGAATATCATTTTTCGTATTACTGAAGGAAACTGCAATTTTAATGAGAGAAAATAGGGCCAGAACTTCGAAATATCGATTATTTTAATTTCGATACGTCGAGCAGTCATCACTTGAGGACGATTTTATTTTAAATATTGTGCAAGATATCGCAAAGAGCAAAATTCAAAGTTTAGTAACGCTGGGCTTTCAAAAATAATCCTATCAAGCAATCTTGTCCCCTTTTATGCAGTGTGTTATGAATTACAACTTGGATTCAAACAAGCCATTTTCATCTATTGGATTGAGTCATAAGTAATTTCCGTTTTCCTGAACCAACTGTAATGATGAATGTGTCAACCGAACTACTAATCATACATGGCAGCTGAGAATTAATTTGGAGTACATTGACATGACTTAGATTTTGCACGTCAGTGGCAGCATATACAGTGGATTAAAGAAAACATGTTGGTCTCTTCTATGACAACGTTAGACATCAAGAATAACATAGAAAACAATATTAGAATTCGTTTGCTCTGTTGATATTGAACTGACCCTGCACCAACCGATTATTACCTATTTTGATATCTGCAAAATATTTTGATTATCTAATAGCAAGATTAAAGAGTTTCCAATAAACATTTTCATATAAAAACCTACGGAATTTTACTCAAAACTTACTGAAGAGCTGCCTGTTAAGTGACAAGTCAATACAAATAATGATGAATATATATTTGAATAAAATGTGAAATGAAATAAAAACACTGAACTAGGAAGAACGCTGGAAAGCTAATAAACACAGAAAGAAAAATTACAGCAAGTCTTCAACTGCAGCAGCAACGATCAAAATATGACAAGCAGCAGATACAGCATTGTGCAGTAGGTAGGTTTGGTTTAAGGCTCCAAGTTCACTACAGCAAATTGTCCTACGGCCTAGTGGATTGTGAGTGGTTGTGAGTTCACTCCGTGAGTCGGGCAGCATGTACTTGGACTCAATAGAAACGGATGAGTAATAACTGAGCAGTACTATAAATAAGAACTAAACGTTATCCTTAGACATGGAAAGCGGGGCGAGAACAGTTTACCCTCGTAGATTAAATAAAGGGATCAGAGAAGTACCTCTATGTTACCCAGATTGATATACACCTGATGAAGCCTGGAAGGAACAAGGGCAGAAACGTTGTAATAACAACGACAAGAACGAAGAATAAAGTAGAGTAATCAAAGTGGTAAATATAATACAGTTTCCGCATAACCCCGATCGAATTTTACATCCATACAACTCAATGAATTTACAAGCAGACGAATTCATAAAAGAAAGTTGAGTTTTTCAATGCTGTTTCGTATTAAAATCAAGAATGTAATTAATTAATTAATCCTACACTAATTTTTTTTAATTAATATTATGACGTTTCAGTTTTCGAAACAGTTAATTTATAATCTGTATGAACGATTTACGTTGTCTAAATAAAAGAGCTGCTCTGTTCTTTGAGCAACCAGAGATTTACGATTAGTAGAAGATTAAGTCCGGTGATTTGCCATGTACTTACGCCGCAATCAAACACCGTCATGTTTCTAGAAGAGTGAGTACGATCGTCACTGGGTGCCCTATACTTTCGGCCTTGTGACACATAAAAGCTACGCTTAGGAAAACACCAGACGCCGTCATGTAATTAACTGTATTTATGCAAACTAGCAGCTAGGCCTTTTAATGCAAAAGGGACTAGAGTTCGACTCTCGCCGGGAGCTCATTATCTATTAGATAAAGTATCCATCTAAGCCGAGAAATAGAATTAAATTTATTTCAAAACTGGTTATAATGACAATAAAAAGATTCCTTAGAACTTCTAATTACGAAGAGAAACCAATAAAATGCAGAAGTAAGAAATATCTGCTTGACAATCTTTGCTGTAAATCAAAAATTTATTATTATTATTATTATTATTATTATTATTATTATTATTCATGTATGTCAAACATATGTATGGTTTTTATTTACATTATTAACCTGAAAGTAAAATAAAATAGATTCTAGTCGTCCTTGTTTGGTCTCCAGTGAAAATAAATATTAAAAATAGAAAATATATTCGGAATTAAAAAATGTAGTAGAAAATTGATTTTTCGAATAACTTAGATATTTTTATGGTCCGGACATTACCATCATAATTATTAATATAAAATTATAGACTCACACATAACGGTTACAAACGGTAATAGTTACTAAGAAGATAAATTCATAGAGGGTGGCCCAAAATTTATTTTACCCTAATACCATAAAATAAAGTGAGTTAAATTTTTTAAAAAATAAAGCAATGGACATAATTAATAAAAAAATCTACTTGATTTTAAAAAGTTATCACTAAAACGCACATGAGAGATGAAAAGTAGCTATATTTGAGTTTAAATATAGCTGTATTTATATAAATAATATTATGGTAAAATAAAAGAGGAAGCCGATATCTTTCCCCAGACGAAACGATTTCTTTTTATGAAACGATTTCCTTTTATGCATTTCTTGGGTCCAATAGGGATACCGAATTTGAGGATTGCACGTGAAATGGTTTTGCCGTTCACAGAGAACACATAAACCCTTCACAATCATATATATATTGATTGCCGATTTGTGCTATTACATGATACGCATAGACTGACGTTCAGAGTAATTGTGATTCAACTAATGTAATTTTAACTTCTGATAAGGATACGACGGCAATTTTTTTCATATGTAAAAATCAATGCTTATTCACTAGTGGACTTCATCAAATTGACGTCAACTATTGAAGGCATGTGATTTCTGAAACTTTCTTCGAATATTTAGCCCTGGGTATGACGATAAACTACATCCGGCAGCAATGCCTCTTATTGGGAGATTTTCAGGAGTTTGGACCACCTTTTAATTACTGTTCTTCCTAGGCCAACCTTTAACCGGGGTGGAAACACCTGTTAATGTCCCAACTATGGGTAAATAATGAACTCACAAATAAAACACTATGAAAATATAAAAATACATTTTTACAGTAAAAAAATACCAGCAATACATCCTTATATAAAAAATTACCAACAATACATATTTATAGTAAACTTACCAACAATATACAAATATTAACAAATTGTAGCATCTTCACTCAAATCCATTTAAGATGTTATCAAATAACCAACATGAAAGAATTTTATGGCATTAAGCCTTATAATATCCTACATTTTCTTAAATAGAACTGTATTCCAAAATATAATTTGAAAAAAACTACAACATAAGCACTCATCACCATATCTAGTAATCATATCTGCACAAACATACATATGCACTAAAGCTTAGTATCATCTACCATGTAATCAATTGTGAAAGCGGAATAACATATTGTTATTACTTCCAAGCCCGCAAGAAAATTAAATTTCGCCATTAAATAACACATAAGGTATTGTAATGCCGTTAAACAGACAAATCAATCAATCTTCGAACATTCAACCCTGTTCCAAGAGGATGTAAAGGAAGCTGCCTTCCTGATTGTGGACATTTATATTACTTATTCACATGTGTATACCTAAACACGAGCTTGCTTCCTTTGAGGCCCAATTCTGCATTTGATGGCTGTCGACAGCTTCTAGATCATATACTATGAGAAATATAACTCTTTTGACGTTCTTAGGTGACACCGAGTATAAAGCCTACTTTGGTATCGCTTATCGTGAACCCAGTACAGACCAGGGTCATCACAGATTAACTGTTCTTAGATCAAAGGCTCCTGATGGGTATTAAATTCGATTCAGACCACTGGTATTACCTGACGTGTGTGATTCACGACAGGAGATACCAGATTTGAATCTAATTTAATTTCAATAAGAGATATTTGTTCTAAGTAAAGTTTATCTGTGATGAACTACGATCACCGTAGATGATACCAAAATAGATTATACACTCAACGTGACACGTAAGAACGTCAGAGAAGACGTGTACATCAGAGGAAAGTGGGAAGTAACCTCCCAGCAAATTCGAACCTCAAAGAATGTCAGTGGTTGACCCCAACCTGTAAACATGTTGTTGACCCATTTGACCTTAGGCTGTGCATGTATTTGACAAACGGACCACAGGAATATATATAAGTATTCCACCCAAGAAGGACAGCGTCAGAGACGTTATATATATCAGAGGGTTAACATGGAAAGTAATTTCTTCACCTCCATGTAAATATTCTTGCCTCACAGACTGTCAGTGGCTGACCCAGACATGCAAACATGTGGCCGGCCCAACTGTGCCAGGGATGTGCATGTGTGAGACAAACGGTTCATGGCAAGATATATAAGCACCCCACCCATGAAGGAAGAGGTTGTCTCTCACATCCTTGCGATAAGAAACATCCACATGCGTTCATCATTTTTTTTACTGTGATAACTGAACGTTCGCAAAACAGATGTCATAAAGGAGACCATTTCTTTCTTCCGTTCAATCGACTACTTCTCTGGAGATCCTGTATTTTTGTGATAAGGGTAAACCTCTCTTTTTGTAAGTTTGATTCCTTCTAAAGAAAGGCCTACATATGTCCATCGTTATTCGAAGTAACGTAAACCGAAAAGCAATTGCCATTAATTTATATGGAAATGTCTTTTAGCGAGACCAGATATTAAAATTTAACTTTCTGTTTTTGCTGATATAGACCTCATGAAATATGAAAGTAGGCTAAACTGCTTAGCCTTACGCCTTTCTTTCTATCATACACTTCGTTGTTGGCATTCAAAGCCTGTTGCTAAACTACCTATACTCTATTTCTTCCAAACTCTTCTTCTTATCGAGTCGTTACACTACACCCATCCAGTGTTGCATACAGAACCTTGCCTAGGGTGTTAAGCTTTCAAGGTCATTAAGTGTACATGAATCTTCAAGAATGGGGCAAACTAGATTATGCTATATAGTTTGTAATTGCCCGCATTGGCATTTGGGATCATCATCAGTGACATGTCCCCATTTCTGAAGGATGGTTCAACATCAAGCAACAGACCAATCCTAAACAGGAAACAAGAGATAAACCTCTGCTCCTTTTCTAAAGACCGAGGATTCTGAAGATGAAAAAACCACAACAGATATACTGTTTAAATGAAGACACACTAAAATTATTTGGCAATTTCCCCCAAAATGAAATAATTGATGTTTATATTGTTGTTTACAATGCTTAGATTTGTCTGGAACAAGGCAATAACTATGGAGCATTCTTGTGGTGACAGTAGGGTTGTCGTCCTTAAGCAGGATACAGTCGAAAACCGGTTAACCAATATACAGAAATCCCTCGATTAGCGCGGTTAATTTTACATAGGTAACTAAAAAAAAACAATTTTCAATTACAATAGTTAAACCGAAGAATGTTTTACCGCGCTAATCGTGTATTATACATGCATTAATCGAATATATACAAATATAAAAATTATATAAAAATAATTATATTTAAAAATTTCAGCGCAATAATCGAAAACGCATTAATCGAATGCTTTTTAATCGGGAGAGACTGTACTGCAATTTTGTTTAGCTAAGTTTATTTTTATTGTAACAGGCACAGCTGGCTGGACTACGTGACAGCTAGCCTACTTTTCATTAAATTATATCATTTACCGAGATATGCGTGAGAAAAAGAGAGAAAGGGAAGATTCGCGTGTGGAAGAGAAGGAGAGACGGAGAGAAAAACATAAAGGATAAATATAAACAAAAAGTAACAAATAACAAAATTAAAGATAAAAATATGAGTTAATTCTTTTTTTTTTTTTTTGAGTTAAGATGTTAATTTTTTGTATATTTTGTTTATTTTTAGTTTTAAATATTTCTCTCGGAATGTTTTGTATTTGTGTTTCGCGATAGTAGAAGGATATTTCATACGTTAACCGTGTGAAGCTCAGAAAGACGCATCTAGCAGGGAAAAATGGCGGAAGTAGGAAGACTTTTTTTTATTGAAACAGCCTGCCCAATTGCTTTAAAAATCTTCATTCGAAGTCAAAACTTTCACCAAGGTTCGAATATCGACTTCTATCAACGATGGAAAAATAGACAACTCTTACAGCCACGAGGCAGGGCAACACTTATTTTTTGTATATGCATTCCGAAGCAATTGGTCGACGCCTTCTGAGATAGATTTTAGAGAGTTAAATAAATAAAAGAAAATCTACTCGCAGTAACTATCAATTACTGAATCAGCCATTTTTTTCCACTGACGTCTTCGAGCCAGAAATAGAACAGTGAGGAATCTCTTGATATTAAATTGCTGGAAAGTAGGAGGTAGTCACAGACGTCTCTGGAGGATTAAATGAAGAAAAGGTGCGAATTTCACAAAGAGGGACTTTATATAATTAATTACCAGAAAAAATGACGAGTGTGTAATTAAAACCACAATCTCCGTTTGCAATTTATAGATTGTGACTCACTCCAACAGAAAATATTTTGCTCTCTGTCTCATCCCACCATCCAACAAGCTAGGTGCATCAAAAGTTTGTAAATCCGCTCTTCACACAATAACACTGGCTGGCCTTGACATGTAGATACGGGGTTGATCCATCTGTGCTTAGAATGTGCCCACGGCGGATATAAGTCTGGCAGGTAGATATATAAACACATACCCGTGAGGGAAAAATGAAGAGAGTTTCTTACATTCGTGAGAATGTAAAGTCCAAGTTCAGCGAAGGCCCCGAATCCATATACCTACTGGCTGACGGTGTTTAATGAAATCTGGAGTTGAATAAAAACTAATGTTACGTATAGGGAAATTGAGACTCGTGTTTTTATGATAAATGAACGAGAAGTTAGTAAAAAGATAAGCTTGCTTGCATTTATGAATATTTGTGTTTGTGCGTATTTAAGTGAATGCAAAATAACTACCAGGTGGTTATCACCGCATGTAACTATGTATAAGTCGAGAATTTAACACCAGAATTTAAAAAAATAGAAAATAGACTGATTGATTATTTTGTTTCTTACGGCTTCTCAATATTTTGCAGGTTATTTAAATCCGGAATATATTTTTAAGATAGTAATGATTTTTGAAGATAATAACGATTTACTGATACACGTCCTACTAATTAACCCATGGATGTGGGGAGAAGAAGTTGATTCATACCTTTCCCAAAGGTATTTGGATGAATACAATGAACCCGATAGGATTTGGAAGTTGATTCTCCAGTTTTCAATTCCGAGCTGTTATTTATTATACCACCCGCACATCCGAGCTTAAATCACCTGGTATTCTCAATCAGGTTACTCATCAGGCCAGGTTCTCATTTGCTTGACTTCAGTAAAAATACGAGAAGCGTAGTTTCAACGTGATACGGCCGTAAGTCACTAAAAATGAACGTTAATCTTTTTTATTATTATTTTTTAATCATTTCATCCCGTGCAAGGGAGAAATCACTACGCTAATCTAGGTTATGGAGACGTTGAGTTGAAATCTGTCTAGAAATCCTCAAAACCTTTTCATGCAAGGACCACATTTTAGACATTTCCAAGGTACAAAGTTGAAAAGAAACAGTTTTATGAATGAAAACTGAAGCACATCAATAAGTTTTATTACTATCTTTTTCAGCCTGATATATATGAGTCAGAACAGAAGGGAAATGTATCATTTATCTGATTGGAAGGAAAGTTCTCGTGTTTTTTTTAAAATCAAATTTATTTAGAACTTTTCTTCAAACCAGATACAAACAAACAATATGCTTACACTGAAAAATAATTTATAATAAATAAAATCAATAATTTTTAAATGAATTTTTTATTCTAACTTTATTCCTTATTGCTATAAATTTTATTTTTGGTGGGTAAGCGAATTGACATCTTTTCTTTTTATTAATTAGTGGTATCAATATCAACCAGCTTTGATCAAAAAGTCCTACTGTAGAGGTGGGCAAACTGCGTCCCGCGAACCACATCTGGCGCGTTGGACTTTTTAATCCACCCCCACCCCCGAAGATCGACAGAATTATGATTTCATTCATTTGACATTGTACTGTAATGCCTGGCATCCCACGAGGTGGCACATTCGCCTTATTTCCAAGCGCCAATTATGTGTGTGAACAAACTTTTAGTGCGCTGGACACCAACAAAGCACCCCACAGATCCCAGTTGGGTGATGAACACCTCAGATCTGTTCTGAGACTTGGCACAATAAAACTAACACCAGTCTTTGATGCACTAGCAAAAAAAGTTCCACTATTCCACTATAAGTGAATGTAAGCATTAACACTGAAATGCTTTTTCTGTTTATGTTTGATGTGTATGCATCGGATGCTGGCTCGACACGTGTGTCAATTTTTAAAAGTCAATTTGTCCCCTGTCGTACTGCAAAAAAAAATGTGCCTCCCAACAGGAATCGAACTTTTATCCCCTTTTTTAATCAGGGAATAGTCGAAGTGTGCTATTACCAATTTGGACACGGGCGACTATAATGATAAAGCAAAACTCAGTCTTCGGGAGTAGTTTAACAATTAGAAATAAAGTTTATACTAATGAATATAATGTCTAACATTAAAAGAACGAGTTACCTAAATGCAGATGAGGAAAACAATTCATTTTTAAATTTCGAATTTCTGTGGACTGGATAAAATCTTATGTAGGAAGCAGGTTCCTACAATAGAATAGCTAAGAATAACTCATAGCTACAGACATATGCCGACTAGTTATAAAGAATGTATTAGATTGAAACTCATTTTCTGTATTATGGTTCCCAAAAAAGAGTTCTGTGTTTGTCATTAACTAACTTCATGTAACAGTACCAATTTCGATTGTATTGAGAAAGCATGCAGTTTCTAAAAAATGACAGAATTGGCATATATTTTCTTCTTGATTCTAACACCAAAGTTGCAATTGAAGAATCAATACTTTGGATATATTGTTTTTTTTTATTATACAAAAAAGGAAAAATCGACTCAAGAAATGATTTATGAAGTAGGTAATGTGAATGATAGAGTATTTCAAAAATGATTTGTAAAATTTTAATTATGGAGATTTCTCGCTGAACAATGTTCCAGTTGAGGTTGATAAATAATGACATTGCTTAATAATTAACGTTATATGTGTGTGTAATATGTAATGCAATTATGTTAATAATTATATAATAAAATAATTATTATAATTATAATACTTATTTTATATATGTTAATTATATATGTATAATATGTAATGTAAAATGTCTAGTTAAATATATGTTAATAATTAACAATATTGCTTAATAATTAACGTTACGCGACGAGGTAAATAGCAGAAAGGTTTAGAAACCCCAAATCAAGCGTTGAAAATCGGTTGGTGATTTCTTATTATTTAATAAACCAAACAAAGAGAGTTTTAAGGCTGTCCGTTTTAGTTTCACCTTCAAACATTTTATTTTACAACACACTCATCTTCAAAAACAGAAATAAGCACAGAAAATAAATTCATAAAATCTTATAAATAAATAGGCTGAATATCTCTTAAAACTTTATAGTTTTCGTAGTATTTAACGATATCGGCAATCTATATTGCGTCAAAACTTCTTTTTTCCTTTGTTATTTACACACTATATTTTTTTAATTGATTATAACCGTGAAAATGGAATCAAAGAAGCCCATATTTGTATTATAAAAACGAAGTAAAAATGCTATGTAAGAAAGGATTAAAACAGTTAATGGCATAGGTACTATGAATAATCGAACGTGCCAAAAGTGTTTGTTTTGTTTTTTTGTTTTTTTTTTCAGAATTCTCTAAACGAAAAAAAATCAGCTCTAAGGAATCTTGTAAAAGGCATCAAGAACAGTTCTTTTGTGCGATTGTTAAGATCAAGCTTCCTTTCTTTATTTTTTAAAATGTTATGTCATTTCAGGATGTACGTAATAATGCCTCTCCACTAATCCGTTCTGTTTATTATCTGTGCATTGTCCTGCGATTATGGCTCGCCACAATATCATTATTCTTTGCAGCGCCTAACAATATTTATTTCCTTCCTATCCCTATAAATCCGTTCTGCCATCCATTTACACAAGCTTGTTAAGCGACTTGCTGCTTCCCTTTTGTCTCTCTGCGTATGTCCTGTGAGAGCAAAATTCTTCAAGATCGATAGATAAGTGAAAACACGGAGAAATCGACGAGCTGATGCTGTGTCTGGTCAACGTTCAGACCATTTGGCACCCAACTGGCTGACATAATCTGCATGTCAAACTGCTCATTGAATTATTGGTCAAACGCATTTCACGAATATTAATAATGTCTTAGGGGTTCTTTTGGTCCAGATCTGTCGATCCGCTACAATCAAGTCATGAATCTAATAAACAATTTCATAATTTGTCACCGATGAAGGCCTTTCAGATGTTGCTACATCATAGGGTCTCCACTCTGAACGTTTACACACTCTTTTCTATTATCCAGTAGTTGAGTTACAATCTCCTGGAGTTCCCACGGAGATATTCTTCCACAAATAAAGGATCGCCTCAGTTTCCTTCGATATGGTTTAGAGTGTTCAAAATGAAGTGAAAGAATTCTGTAAATTAGCATTATCCAATATGAGAGAACACTGCAGCTTGCAACAAAAAAAAATGAAATTTCTGGAACCAAGAAACTTCAAGCACCTCATTATAATTCAGCATTTTTAACTTACGGCCATTTTCTACTGGCCGTATCCTGTACAAAATTATATATCTTTGGTTCAAGCATTGGAATCCACATACTCTGTTTCTGTAGGACACGCAGAATTTGCATCTTCTTCTAGGTGTAATAACTATTCAGGACTTGGGCGATAATCACTCTCCACAACCTCCTGTCCCGTGTAGACCTGAGCAACGTTTGTCTGTTTTTAAGCCTCTCTCTCCCTCTTTACACCATCGATTCACAAGGATTCATCCTATAATTAGACCTCGTATACCCTATGAGTGTTAAATTCTTCAAGCCGACCCTTTTCATTATATACCAAAAAATTGTAACTGTCGTTTTCTGATTACAAGTATAAGTGTCCTTTTTGTTTTTGTTTTCCTAGTTGCTTACGTGATGAGTCCATGGAATTCTCAGCATTCTTCTGTACAACTACATTTCTGCTGCCTCCAAGATCTCTTCAGCTGCGAGGAGATTGTTCACTATTCATTGCCATACAAGAGGATTGATATTACATAATAGTTTACCAACTTTTTCTTTGTTTCTTTCTTACTTATAAACATCTACTCGAATTTAAACGCATTAAACTCCGGTAATTTAGTAGCGAACGTGTTTTATTAAACGAGTTATATATATATATATATATATATATATATATAGGCAACATATCTTCATTCATCCATGTTTCATTAAATAATATAGATATATTATGTCTATTTTTATAATAATACTTTCTAGTTCTTTAAATGCCTTCTTGAAGTTAAGTTGAAATTCATCAAAAGAATGCGCCGTAGTTCCTGTTAACCTTAAGTACATATACAAGTATATATATATATATATATATATATATATATATATATATATATATATATATATATAAGTATAAAAGTGAACATAGAAGTCAACACTTAGAGGCGACAGTCTGTTTCATGCTAGATGCAATCCTCAGGCCACAAGTGCTCTCGTGGCCTGACGATTGCATATAACATGAAACAGACTGTCAGACTGTTGACTTCTATGTTCACTTTTTATATTTACACACTCTATCTCTGATATTGAGCACTTTATCCCATAAATATAGCACACCTTAAGACTATATTTCTTCATATATATATATATATATATATATATATATATATATATATATATTCGTTAAGGAGTGTATATCTGTGCTTATACATGTGTGTATATCAGCCGATCTATAATGATCTAAAATAGCTTTTAGTCGAAAACTTTTGATGCAAAGCGATTATTTTTTTAACGGCGACTGACATTAATCTTCAAGTAGTTTGAGATGATGCGTCCCTCGAAAAAAAGGCGATGACTTAAATAGAATGAAATAAAGCTATATTTATTTTTATCCAAATGTGCCTATATCGATCCAAATTTCCAGCCTATAATACGCACTTTTCCTTTGAAAAAAAAGAAAACGAAAAAATTATCTATTTCTCTTCCCTTTGTAGTATATAAAGAAAACCTCTAACACAAGACAGCGGGTGGAAAAGTACATATGTAAACTATTAGTCTTTATTATATATATATATATATATATATATATATATATATATATATATATATATATATATATATATATATATATTCTTTTGACACGTTCGGTTATTCATAGTAGCTATTTCCTTAACTGTATTAATCATTTCTTACATAGCATTTTTACTTCGTTTTTACAATACACAAATTGGGGCTCCGTGAGGCGGTGTAATGTTTAGCAAGCTTGTCTCGCTAGAACTATTACGACTGAGTAGTGAGTTTGATCCAAACTGGGTGCCCTATACTTTGGGCCTTGTGCCACATCTGAGCTACGCTTGGAAAATCACTACAAAAATTGGGGTTTCTTTAATTCCATTTTCACGGTTATAATCAATTAAAAAAATATAGTGTGTAAATAACAAAGGAAAAAAAAAGAAGTTTTAACGTAATATAGATTGCCGCTATCTGTAAATACTACGAAAACTGTAAAGTTTTAAAAGATATCCGGCCTATTATTTATAAGAATTTTTAATGGATTTATTTTCTTGCTCGGATCTCTAAATATCTAAAATCCGTAGAATCAGGTCAGTTCACTATATTTTTTCTCAGTTGCTGAAAATGTGAACTGTGTTTGTTTGACCCAGGAAGTCTTTCAGAATGCTTGCTTCCAAGTCTTTAAGAACAGACTAATATCTTTGCATAAAAACTAGCAAAAAAAAACATAAACAAATAAATATAGAATCAAAAATAAAAATTTTAGTGCAATTTTGTAAAATCTGGGAAAAAATCCTTTTCTAATACTGCATTACATACCTAAATACAGATATAGCGATACACAGATAGATATTGTACATAAGTTTTAATTACCAAGCAATGAGGTCAAACGACTGTCACCTCGTTTTGGTTTGATACTTAAAATCTCTTGTAATGTCCATCTTTTTAAATTGTTTGCAGCATCAAGGATCCTAAGTCCACTCAACTGTCTGCTTAATGTCAAAGCCTATATGTTATAATCGGTCAGTGTGAAAATTACCCGTCAGCTTCCTTTATGAAGAGGATCGAACAAAGCAGATATCGGCTTAACTTAGGACGGTAATGGTGGAAAATATAGAGAAAGTAGAATTCTTACTCATGTGTTGGTTCAATTTTTCAAGAGTTGTTGGCCCTTTTGTGGGTTTGTAAATCAGCATTCGAAATCTAGGAAAATAACCAACTGCTCCAGCCACGAATCAGGATGTTAGAAAAGCAGGATTTGGCAGCATCGAATATGATCACATGCTTTCTGGCTAAACCTTTTTTTCTTGTTTCCTAGCATACCAACCACTAGGGATTATTTAATGCCGAAATCTAAGTATTTTGAACAAAATATATGGCTTCAACTAAATATATTCTAAAAATAATTGTATGCCTTCAACTTCAGATAAAATGTATTGTTGGTCATTTTGCTATGAAATATATTGTTGTAAATTTTATAAAATTGTATTGCTGGTCATTTTACTATAAATAGGTATTGTTGATCATTTTGTAAAATAAAAATATAATTCTGGAAATTTTACAATAAAAATGTGTTTTTATACTTGCATAGAGTTTTGTTTTTGTTTGGGATTTCACTGTTTTCCCATAGCGCCCTAAGACGTGCTACCATCTGGGAACAACAGCAATTAAGAGGTGGTTACATGCTCCACAGAACCTCCAATCTCCCGATCAGAGACCTTGCTGTCGGTTGTAGTTTATCGTCATATCCAGGACTGACCGAGGTTAGTAATGCTCTTGTTTGGATTGTTTCTATACTTCCTCGGATCTTGAAATCTTCCCGTCTGTTCACAATTCTCTTCAAGACTGTTCAAAGCACGCCAGTAATGATGAAAACAAATGTTAATTTCATTTACAATGATTTTGTTTTTGTTCATTTTGTTCCTAGTTCTCGAGCAAGATCCAGATCTTTTCAACTTTACACTTAGGAAGGTGTCCGATTGAGTCCCAAATCAGTTTATATGGCAGTTTACAAATTTAGAATGTACTCATAATTTTTTGTATATATATATATATATATATATATATATATATATATATATATATATATATATATATATGATGATTGCGTCTGATGATTGCGTCTAGCATGAAAAAGCCTGTTGCTTCTAAATCTTGACTTCAATGTTCACTTTTATATTTACACACGATCTATCTCTGATATTAGGCACCTTATCCCATAAATATAGCACACCTTAAGACTATATTTCTTCACTTTACTGTTTTAAACAACAAATTCCCCATGATTTTTCTTGAATGTTTATATCATCTTAGTCCATTTTATAATACATACACATACATATATATATATATATATATATATATATATATATATATATATATATATATATATATATATATATATATATATATATATATATATATATATATATATATATATATATGTGTGTATGTATGTGTGTGTGTGTTTTTAAAAATTCTTAGGATTATTCTGATTAATCTGTAGAATTATGTATAAAGAAAAAAACAATAGAAAAACTGCGTGTAGTTTTAGCTGACGTGTTTTGTCCAATATGGATATTTTCTAGGCAAAAACGAAATGAATTTATTGAAACAAATTATATATAAACAAAAAAACAAAATTCCGTTAGTAACTAGAAGCATTTAGAAAATCTATTATATATTCATTGGGTCAACTGAAAATTCTGTCACATGTAGAAATATTTTTTGTATTGTTCTGGTGACAGATTCAACCGTTTTCTCTTGTTTTTTTTTTTATATATTTGTTGTATAGCTTGGATTGGGAGAGAAGTTATTCTAAGAAAGGGAGATTATGGAAAACAGAATTTAATGGCGGCATTCTCGATTTTCCTTCTGAGCAAATTATTTTCTTTTTTTTATGAGTAGCATTTTAAAATCACGATTGTGGTTGAATTTATTTTATGTGCATTTGTCAAATTGTTATTTATAGTGTCTTTTTTGTGCTTATAGATGAGTTTTTTGAAATTTCTGCATATTTCTCATATGTATTGTGTGGAACATTATTGACAGTTTATTTTATATATGCCTGTTTTAGAAATTTTTATTGTTATGGGTGTTTGTATATATATATATATATATATATATATATATATATATATATATATATATATATATATATATATATATATATATATATCAGAAAGACACAGCTGAAATTTCAATGGCACATAATTAGTAAGCAGAGATTGAAAAATTTTGATATTCACAGGACAGATTGAAAATAAAACGGACAAAAGAAAACAGCGCCTAACCTACATAGTGAGCTTGGTAGAACAGGGTTTAGGAAAGATAATAGATCAAATTTATTAAGAGCTAAAAAGCAGAGTAAAATTTCGAGAGACTTGATCGACAACGTCCTGAATTTATATATAAAATCAAACGGTATTATGGCGAGATACTCGTATTTGAAATGGACGACCCATTCTCTGTTTAACGTAAATATAAAAATGAGGCGTCTGTCTCAAATACGAGTATTGACTATAATATCGTTTATATATATATATATATATATATATATATATATATATATATATATATATATATATTATAAATTAATTGATTTAAAATATGTTTTTTTTCGTTACACAGTTCTAACCATGTTTCAAAAATGGAAGCTAAAAGCCCCGAATTTAATTTTGTGATTAAATTAAAGACATTACTTCCATTTCATCCTCAAGCGAATTTTGGAATAACTTTTTTAAATTACTGGGTTTTAAATACACAGCTAAAACAAAATCCATGTTTCCAAGGTTACAGATAAATCTATTTTTCAAGACAGGGGTGACTGGGTTTTCAATATGTCTATAATTTAATGTATCAGTTATTGCTACGTTTGGGTTGTGGGAAGGGATGTATTTATCAATGAAATCTAACTTCCGTTAAAAGCCTGTCGTCTAGATTTTTTTTTTAAATTATATTGTTAACGACTAAAATTCTTACGGCATTTTTTTCTTTCGTACATTTAATTACGATTTGAAATATTTTTACTTTTAATTTTTAATATACTATATTTCTTTCAAGAACAATTAAATGTAATTAGAATCCTTTACAGTTTATAGAATAATTATCACATCAAGTATATTACGATGTTTTAAAAGTTTTATATTTAAATATTACTAAAGTAAAATTTTCATTTCTTTGATTTAGTAGATTTTATTTATTTATTTAATTACAATTTAAAAGAAGTTTAGGTTAGAATTCATTTTAATTAACTACAGTTTTAATTACAACTTTAAAATATTTTCATTATTAGTTTTTATAGACTATATTTCATTTAATAGAAGTAAAATATATCAGAGTTACTTACCGTCAGTAAAATTATTTTTCTATATCAAGTATATTTATGTTACGATTTCTAAAAATTTTATATTTAAATATTTTTTAAGTAATTTTTTTTATCTTTACGGCAAAAATAGCTACTCCATTTCTCTAATTTAGTAAACTTTATTTATATATTTAATTACAATTTAAAAGAAGTTTAGGTTAGAATTCATTTTCATTTTACAATTTTAATTACAACTTTAAAATATTTTCATTATTAGTTTTTATAGACTATATTTCATTTAATATATATATATATATATATATATATATATATATATCTAATCTTCGAAAATAGGATGTGCATGTGATGCAATGGTTATCGGCTCGGAAACCTAATTGACAACCTGAGTTCATTACGTTAACCTTAACACAAATACCCCTGGGTAAGGTATGAATGGCCTGTCTGGCCATTGTTAGAAATCAGTCTATGAGAAAGACGGCTCTGTATTCAAACACGTTTGTAGTCCTGGGGTAGCGAATACTATGCAGCTGTCGACAAGATCATGGAGTTCACAATGACGCTAAATCCACGAGTGACCCGGTGTTTTATTATTATTATTATTATTATTATATAGAATACAAATTATTCTCTAAGGTAGAAAAAATCATATAAAAACCATAAGTACATGCTGAGATTCCCATCGTAAACTTAGCATGTGATCAGCACATAAGTGAATATGTCAAATGTGTTATAGTAAAATTGTCCTCTCTTCATCTGATTAACTTTCGCTTGAAAGACATTATAAAATTAAATTCCTATGCAATTATTACATTATCCAATCAAAAGAAGGTACAAAAATCGTTCACTGGAAACTGGGAATAAAAATTACCATAAATATAACAACGTTTACAAATGAAATTGGATTCGTTAAAAAGATATTTTTGCGATCTTTTCTTCTAACTAGTTTGAGTAAATCTTGATGTAACCTAGGGAAAGTTACTGAATAGAATAATCACACGATGGGTGGTAATAAACGATAATACTAGGACATATAAGCTTCAACAGCGGCGCGTAGAAATAGTCAACTGCTAGGAGTGAATCAAGTGAATTTCACAATGAATCTCCAATTGCAGGATAACTACCAACCATCCCAATGGATCAGATGTGACACAAGACCAAATTTAATGTGAGGTATCCCAGCCCGTAGGCTCGGCCAAAAATTCCCTGTAGACCCCATACAAAACAGGGTTGGGTAACTGTTTCCCGAAACTGGTCTGGGGATCCTCTCTGACCAGAGGGAGAGAGTTTGACCAGCACAGCTGGAGACGAATCGCCACCTGCAGTATGTCTGTCAGCCGCTCTACGCGGTCAGTTGTGACATAAGGTCGAATTTAATGTAGGGTATCCGAGCCCGTAGACTTGGCCAAAAATTCCCCGTAGACAACGTATAAAGCGGGGTCGGGTAACTGTTTCCCGAGACGAGACTCTGCCCTTCGACATAGCCTCGTCTGGGGATATTCTCTGACCGGAGGCAGAGATTTTGACCAGCACAGCTGGAGACTAATCGCCAACTGCAGACCAACATACAGTATTTACTACTGTATTTATGTGAATGGGGACATGCCCATTATTGTCTGTAGGTATGCTACAACACTTGACAATCACTCTATATAAGTAATATTATTCAAATTTCTAAAAATGTTTCTTGGCCTTAAATAAGCTGCAAATTGTTGATAAGCCGTAGAAAATTAATTAATTATCACTCAATCCAGATGCAAATCAAAATTTTCCCTTTAATGAGCGCCATCTGGTTGACAGAAACTTGCTATTGTAAACAAATAAAAATAAAAATCTATTAAAAATAAAAATAATTATAGTATCAATGCAATTTATGGTTATCAGTTACCGTATAATCCCCACGTATAAGACGAGCTATACATAAGACGGGACTCCAAATCTAGTTACATTTTCGTGATTTTATTTGATATAAGACGACTGACTATGATCCATATGACGAAACTATAAGTAACGATGTTTACGATGAGCTTTTGGCATCAGATGACAATGATCATAATAATTTTGAAGGTTTTTATCTATGCTTTTGGGTGTCTTATGCATTTTTTATGTTATAATAGAGGAATAATGATTTTATGGTGTCTTAAATGTTTTGTTGCTTAACAGCGTAAAATTAATACTGAATAATGTATGTTATTGAAAAAGATCTGATGGAAGATCTTGACGTAGAGTAAAGGATGAGTTCTTCAGATCAGGATAATGTAATAAAATACCATCCTATGGATAAAGCAAGAGTGCCACAGAGACGGAAGAAGATGAGACCAAAATCTCCATTAAAAAGATCAGTACATCCAGCTCAAGGGGAAGAGGAAGAAAGAGGTTGCAGAATAACTTCAAGGACAAAGAAAGGTATTAAACCTCTTTAGTTCAGGGAGGTGTAATGACATTGGCAAATAGGATTTTACCTATTTACATGTATGGTTATAGGCAATATAACGTATAGATAAAGAGTCAGACGGGACAAAATTTGACTACTGAGCCGTAGGATAACACTATAAAACAATACACTTTTTATTTCCTCTCTTTACACTCTTAATAAAACCTAATTCAGTAACGCTCTAACTTGAACAACGTTGGGGAACAGACTCTCAAGAGGATGTTTTTCCAATCATTATGATCTTCACTTCCTCAAGGCTAGAGTCAACTCTACATATCCTCATATTATACACTACTTACGTCCTCCTTTTACACCCTTGCAACAACATTATTCAATAACGCTCTACCCGGGCAACTCGAGGTGGTGTAATGGTTACCACACTTGAAGCTTAGAATCGCTAGAACAATTACGACTGAGTAGTGAGTTCAATCCTCACTGGGTACCCCTTACTTTCGGCCTTGTGACACATCTGAGCTAAGCTTGGAAAATCACGTCTTCAATAACGCTCTACCATGAGTTACTCTTAAGCCTTGTACTCTGCGAACAATAGCATAATATTACTAACATTTTTTTCAATTCCAATATTTAGAATGTTTTAACTGAATGAGTGAAAGTGAAAATCATTTATAATCCTCTTTTTCAACTCTAACGGGAGCTAAATTTTCGATAACCAAATTTTATCTGTCAGACTTTTAGTCGTAAATCCACTTCCGGTAAAGCGCACTCAAGTCATATCTTTTATTATCATTTTTTTTTTCCGTAACAACTTTCGTTTGTTCTTCCAATATCTCAAATGACAACTAGTATTTTTACTAAGATTTGCATAGACTGTCGCCTTTCTCTTTGGCGACAAGCAATCTGTATTTTTAGACAATTCTCTTCTACAAGCCGTAAAACTGGACATTTTCTGACATGGAATGAAAAAAAATTAAGATTAATTCAGCACGAATGTTATTCGATCCCGGTTCATTCTGTGGTTAAAACGAAAAAAATAGTTTTAAAAATATCAATGCAAACGCAAGACGACAGAATGTGCTTTTTGTAAGCTGATACAGCCTCTGTTTATGTTTTCTCTTGTCTGCCTTTTCGTCTACTCTTCAGCAATTATTACAAGGGATTAATTACTACAGATTCATATTTCCTGTTGACTCGAACTTCCCTCGAATTTCTTTTCTATTTTTTAAACATATTTCTTCCATCTTTTCTCGTTTTTTCTCAAGAATATTTCTTACATGCCAGGAGGAAATTGAAGATGGTGGAAAACAGACGATAGGAAACAAATAAAAAAAAACAACAACTTTAAAACTAATTTTAATCAAGTTTTGTTAGCAAATGCATTATTTGATCTTTATCGTTGCTTCTCATATTTGATCTCATTGCCATTAATCTTCGCACTGCAAGTTTCGGGAAACTCTTAAATAGTTGGAAAATTTAGAAAAGTTTGCAGGTACTTTTAACCCAAACAGGTTAAAAAAAAAGTCATTCTTCTTCTTCCATGTGCCGTGTCACTTCAGGACATTGGCGATCATGGCTCTCCACGCTGTTCTGTTCTTCATAGCTCTTAGTAAATTTTGTCTTTTTGCTATCTCTCCTAAATTCTGTTTCGCCATCCATTTACTCATGCTCGTTATGCGATGTTTTCCATTATTCCTCTTACCTTCAATCTGTCGTGAGAGTATCAAATTTTCCAAGCCTTCTCTCCTTATGTGTCTTAGAAATTCTTACTCTCTCTTCCTGGTGTTAAGTATAAGTGGTATTTTTGTTTCTATTTTCTTTAAAACTCCGTCGTTGTTCACATGCTCCGTCCACAGCATTCTCAGCATCCTTCGGTAGAACCACATTTCTGTTGCTTCAAGCCTCTTTTTCATCTGTGATGAGATTGTTCAATATTTACTGCCAGAAGGACTGGTATTACGTAACAGTTCAGTACGTTGCAGAAATTAGTAATTTTAACGATATCATATTCCTTGAAGCTGTATATGCACAATAGAAATTTACGTTCTTGGAGAAGTTCATGCGTAACAGAATTGTACATTTTTAAACCAATTTGTCAACATTTAGTACGTCTTTCCTCTTCGAGAAGTATACATGCTGACTTTGGTTTATTCTTACAGGTTTATTTGCAAGCACATACTACATGAAATGACGTAATGTCATGAATCGTAGTAAATAGTAAACTCGATCCTAGAATTGCCAATTAGTCATTTAGATTCAAAACAGGAATTAATGATGTCCGTATCATCGGATAAAAGTTAAATTTTCAGTTGACAATATCAGTTGATCTCCAACGAAACATTAATTAATGATAACTGCTCTTTAATTATTTGGAACACTTTTGGGGTTGTTTCCAGCACAGTGATCAAGTTTTTATTTGTGTTCATTGTAGTCTGTTTCAGGTTTTGAATTGAGAGTTGTCCTTCTCTTTGACCAGTTGCCATTCCAGGCTATAGAACCCTGTCTGTTCTGATATTTACCCATAGCTGGAGTGAGAAGAAGAGGATTTATACCTTTCCCAAGGCACATAAGTAAATGTAATGGATTCCACTGGAATTCGAATTCGGATCTCCGATTCCTCAATCCGAGCCACTATCCTCCACCGTAGAGAGAGGGAGAGACAGACAGACAGACGACTGAAAAATTATAGTCAAATTGAAAATGTAGTGCTAGCTATCATGTTTGCAGTAAAAAAATTCACAAAATGATACACGATAGGAAATATATTCTGCAAGCAGATCATCGCTCATTATTGACTATTTTGGGTTCGAGTTGACTAACCTATGATTTTACCATCGAAGAAATTAGGACATGCAAATAGTTTGTCCAGATTTAAGGAACCCTTTAGGAAGACGCTGTTTTTTTTTAATTTGTGAAAAGGAGATATAAATTGTATTGTGTTTGTGTAAAATTGACCAGGATATTCAACATATGCTTAAGTCATGCAGAGGTTTTTGCTTTAGCGGCAAAATTACCACCTGTAAATTATCAGCCCTTGCCTAATACTGATAAACCTTGATATAGGTTGCATGTTGATTACACGGTACCTTTGAGTGGTGCATATTACTTGATTGTCTTCGACAGTTTTTCAAAATCACGTGAAATATTTAAGTATAGATCTATTTCCACTATAAGTAGCAATTGACTTCATGAACTGTTTTTGAGATTTAGGGTTCCAGATACTACACCAGGCCACACAAGATCAAATGGCCAGGTTGAACGTTTTGTTAATACGATCAAACGGCGTTAAATAAATCAAACGGAGAGGGGATGAAGAACTAATACCGCAACAGTTTTTGAAGAGTTTATAGGCTGACCTCTAACCCTAATACTGCATCAAGTATTTCACCAGCGAAATTAATATTATCATCTTGCGAAGTTAACTATACAATCTGTCAAAGCCTGAGATAAGATTTCCTTAAGGATTTAAAAGGCAGCAAAGGAAAGTTGGGAAGATGGTGAATTAGTAAATCTCATCGGCAGAATGATATTTGGTACGAGGTCGTAATTGGGGACATAAAAACATATAAATCAAAACCAAGATGTGTGAATGAAATAAAACCCAAACAAAAAAGTAATAAGAAACTAGTGTACGATACTTTTGACTTGCCAACTCCAATTATAAATAATAAAGACTCGAACTCACCAGGTTAGTAAAAGAAAAAGAAATCCAAAGGAAGTGTTGGAAATGAACCAAAAAAAAAAGAAAATATATAATTCAAAAGAGAAGGTATATCTTAAACAAGAAGAACTGCGTAGAATGACCGCCAACCTTCGCTACAAGAATATTTGAACGTAGACACGTCCATTCAATATGAATGAAACGTCCGCTCACAAGAACAGCGTTCGCAAAGTGAGTCGTAAAAAGGCTTCCATGCATTACCACACTAACTAAGGTAATCGTTATTTCCAAAATAAAAATATTCAATAAATTTTGTGGGGATTTGTCTCTTTTTTTCCAATTTTTTTTTTTTTTTTCATTCTCCAGTATTCAGATGTATTTCTTCTGTCCAGTATTGAATGTATTTTAAGCCTGTGACATAAGTTGCATTTCAGGTTAAATAATGAACCAACCACAATGTTATGTGAGTCAAAAACAGTTCAAGATCCATGCATTAACTTATCTCCGAACCTTTGACAAAAGATATGTGTAGTTCCACAGCTGTCTGAACAAAGAGATTTGAAATTTCAATTCATTTTTAAAGTTTTACATGTGATTCTAATCTTATTTTGTAGCTATTGACTGTTTTGCATGCTTCACCTGAAAATCTATAAAGTCTTTTTGTCCATAAACATGTGTCATTTCTTTAGACTTTCGATTTAACATAATGTTCTTACTCTTGCATTAAGGACTAATTTTTATGTGAATGACAAATTATGTTTCTACTTTATAACATCAATCATGTATTAAACAAAAAGAACTTTCATTTGTTTAGACATCATAAAGCCTTTTCTGCACATAATAAAGACTTTAAAAATCACAATTCTTTTTTTGTTTGAATATGGTTTGCTCATAGAAAAGTGTACTTTTGCAGTGAGATACTAAATTGTATCAACCATTTTAATAGTAGATATTGATTTCTCAGCTTTTATGGAGAAAGATTCACTTCAGTTTCAATTTGAAACTTCTTTCTTCTCAAATGATAAAAATATGAAGTTATTTTATTATACTTTACTTTAAGTACGATGTCATGTCTCTCATATTCATTACTAGCAGTAGAGCCCGGCGTTGCCCGGGGATGTAACAGTAAAAGATAGATCAAGTATCGACCATCATAAAATTGACAAAGATTATTGTTTAAGGTTGACAGACACGCATGTCTTAATTAGTTTTATTTATTTATTTATTTATTTACGAATTGGTCAAACCCAAACTCAAACAAAAACATTGTTTTCAATCGTTATGAGTCTACCGATTGAATAGAATTTTATTATAAACAATTGTCTTGTAAATGGAATTTTTAAAGCATTCTGAATGTAAAAATAAAGAAAAATATATAAACGAACACACACACACACACACACACACACTAATAACCAACCTGGGTTTTATAATAAGTATAACTCGATAACTCGATAATTTATAATAAGTATAACTCGATAACTCGATAATTCATTCTGTATATCACTTCAGCGCCTGAGATGTGTTAGAAAAGTTTATGGAAGGAATAGAATTTTATTTTCATCCAAAATTGATAATTTGCATTGTACATCCTGTCAGCCAATTTCATATCCTTCTTACCAAAATAAGCTAAAGACCAAAGCTAAAATGACCAATCCTGAAAAATTAGACATAAAACAACAACCAAAAAAAAAAGAGTCATTAATATTCTATATATTGTCTGGACAATTGAAACCATTCTTTACATACGGATCATCTAGTGTAGTAACGACAAAATAAAAGCAGTTTTCTAATGAAATAGAGAAAATAATAAAAATGTGCTCATTAATACGAACACATGATGCGGCAAAAATATTTTCCACATCTCAAACGTTGACAAAAAAGTGCTAATTAAAAAATTAATTAATTGCTATTTAAACGAAGGACAACAATTTATATTCATTTGGTTTTAAAAATGACATCCTCCAAATTGTGACCTCTATTCACCATACACTGTTGTAGAAATTTCTAAAGTTTTCCCTCATCCGGAAGTTCGAGCGCTTCGAGGTTTTCCAGGTGACTTTCTTTTATGCACTGAACCTGTGACTATACAATTTTCAACCAATAGCAGTATCATACCGATTTAACTTGAAATGAGGATGAAAAGATCTCTGGGTTGCAATTACAGATTTGCCAGATTTGAAAAAAAAAAAAAACGTTTTAACAGAAGACGCACAGAGTGCACCGGTCTAAGCCATGATAGTGGTTGATTATATCTGAAACAAATGGTAAAACACTAGCTAGATGAAGACACCATTGCCGCTTACCTGGATTCACTAGCACCACAGAGCTGACAGTTTTTGAATCTAGGTTGTAATTCTATTGCACCCTCTATATTGATTAATGTTCTGGCTATATTATCTGGGATGATGAAATAGTCTTCTTTACATTACACTACCTAAAAGCGGACTAGCCATCATATCGTTCCACTGATCATATGTAGAGATATATCGTCTCTTTCTGTTCATTTACTGTTCATCTCGTTTCTACTGAGGTTAATTACCTGATCGAAAATCACTTGAAGAAGGTCGGATGGTACAATGGTCGAAACGTTGTGATGACAACAACAGAGATGGGGACAACAGTCCACGTGTAAAAATGCTTAATGTTCTTTTAAAACAAAATTTTCTTTCTTTTTTCTCATAAAATATGCATCATTGATAGGGAAAGGATCGAACTACATGTGCAAATATCAAATATCGAGAGTTATATTGTTAGATTGGTTGGTTATAAATTTCAAATTTGACTGCGGTGCTCAATAGAAAAATAAATATATAAAAAAATTAATGCATTGTTAAAGTAATTAGATATTTCATGACTATGAATTATATTAACAAGCAAAGCCCACTCCTGGGTATGACGATAAAGTATACCAGGTCTCTGATCGTGAGATTGGAGGTTTTGGAGAGCGTGGGACCATCTCCTAATAGCTGTTTTTTCCCAACTCCACCCGGACTCGAAATTATTAGGACATGGTATGGTTCCAGCTATAGGCAAATAGTGACCCCCCCACCCCACAACAAAAACACTATGAAAGTATAAAAATACATTTTGATAGTAAAATTACCAACAATACATTTTATAGCAAAATGACCAAAAATTGTAGTTGAAGCCATAAAATTGTGCTCAAAATATTTAGATTTCAGCATTCAATAACCCATAGAGATGTTGATATGCCGCTAAACAAAATCAACCAAACGACCAACATGAAAGAACTCTCTCATGACATTAATTCATATATCCTACAATTTCTTAATGAAATCAAATTTTAGAAATCCCACATATATCTTCAACAAAACTACAACATAAGATTCACATATCACTACTTCTAGTAATCATGTGCAAATAAACATGTATATGCACAAAAGCTGAGTATCATCTACCATCTAATCAGTTGTGACAGCAGAATAACATATATCATATTTTTATTACTTCAAAGCTCCCGAGAAAATTAAATTTCGGTATTAAATGACCCATAAAATGTTGATATCCCGTTAAACAAACAAAACAAAGAAAGATCGTGAAATTTTGAGGATTTTCCTGTTGGGATTTTCTGATGAATTTTAATTCTTTAGTTAATGATCGAATAAACTTCTTGCGAGTTCTACGGCGATAAAATCCCCGTAGAAATTTCCATATTGCATCGTTAAATATTTGAGCTTAACAACTTAAAAAAAGATTACAATAACAATGAAAAGTAGTATTTAAACAAGAAGAAAAACTTCGTTAAAAACAGAGAGAAGAGTACTGATATGTGACGTGATATCTGTCCTCCTATATAGGAGAGAATATTGGATAATCTCTTCAAAGATGAAGAAGAGAATTGAAGCAACAGAAATGTGGTTCAACAAAAGAATGCTAAGGAGAATGGGCTACTTGAGCTGTAAAATTGCTGGGTAACGACAGAGAAATCCTCAAATTCAATCAGGTAATGTTTCACTCTATATAGTGTTAGGCGTGCTACACATTATGGCCGTTAGTGTGTATCTTTTATACGGTTCTGTAGGAGGATGTCGAGAATGCCATGAACCAAATATGTGAGCAACGATGAAATTTCAGAGAAAATGAAAACAAAAAGAATACTTTTACTTAACATCAGGAAAGGAGAATTGAAATTACTAGGGCACACAATGTGGAAAGAGGGCTTGGAAATATTTTAGTCACAGGACAGATTGAAGACAAGAGGGACAGGAAAACAACGCAAAGACTACCTAACGAGTATGAGTAAATGGATGGTGGAGCAAGGTATAGGAGAAATGACAAAAAGACGAAATTTATTAAGAGCTACAAAGGAGAGGAAATTGTGGAGAGTCATGATCGCTAACGTCCTTAAGGGACACGGCACATAGAAGAAGATGACTGATGCGCAGCTGGAAATGGTAGAAAGAGTATCGAGAATTATTTTTCGAAAATAATTGTTCGAAAACAATTATTCATATTGTAAATTGTTTGAATGAAAATTAACCGAAAGGAGAATTATGCTAAATGATAACTATTCGAAATGCCTATGTTTGAAATAACTATGTGTTTTTGCTTTGAGAGAGTCAATGCGAATTTAACTAGAACTAATAATGCCATTGAAGGGGGCCATAGGGCTTTCTTGCAGCAAGTGTCATCCCATCATCCCACAATATGGAAATTCTTAGATAGTCTTTGTGGGAGAAGGTCAAACATTGTGTAACTTTATTATGTTACACGTTCAGCGACTAGAATTCATTTCCGCTTCACTTTCCCTCGTATCAGCCGACCGCAAGCGGTGAAAAACATATTGAAATAATTGTTTGAAAAGAATTATTCGAAAAACATTTATTCAAATTGTAAAATGTTTGAATGAAAATTAATCAAAAGATGAATTATACTAAATAATAATTATTCGAAATATCTCTGTTTGAAATCCGTATGTGTTGTCTTGCTTTGAGAGAGTCATTGGTGATTTACCGAGAACTAATAAATTCCTTGAAGCATAGCATAGGGCTTTTTTACAAGTGTTATCCCATCATCCCACAGTATGGAAATTTTTAGATGCTCTTAAAAGAGAACAGGACTTGCAAGAAATTCATATTGCAAAAGTAAAAGCAGATTGCCAAGATATCAAGAGCGCTAAAAAAATACTGCAACATAAATGGGAAACTTTAAGAAATTCTGGTATCATTTAATGAGTAATATTTACTAGTTGACTATTTACATGCACTATCATATAACTTAAAGTTATAAGGATTTTTTCTTACTAAATTGTTTTACTAATGATATTTGTATTTCGAATAATTATCATTTCTGTCTTTCCTCTTTTAATTTTTACATTTTTATTGCAATAAAGAATTGGGCATTTCGAATAATTATCATTTAGTATAATTGGCTTTTCGATTAATTTTCATTCAAATAATTTATAATTTAAATAAGTGTTTTTCGAATAATTGTTTTCGAACAATGGAACATAATTATAGGGTGTGTTCAGTTTTCCGAACAAAGTTTAGAATCTTAATGTTACTAATCAGAATTTTAGTTATATAATATTCGCATAATTGTTGTATATATGCTAACATTGTTCATATCAGTTGAAAGAAAAAGCTAACAATTCAAGGTTAATTTTCCTTAAGACCTTAACTAAGCAAAAACTTTCAAAAGGAAAAATATCCACCGAATAAGATTATTTAGTATCGTAGCTACTTTATCATAGTTTTTTTGTTCTAAATGGTTACGCTAAGATTATATCATAGCTAAGACGCCTATTTTCTTATTACCCAATTCCAGGTAGATCTTACGACCTGTCCATCCAGAAATACCTCGATGCTCTTCTGTCTTGAAACAGCTTGAGCGCTTACTTGTTTTTTTTATTATCATTTCACCTCAAGCAAGACAATAATGCGACTAATATACGGAGAGTCAAAGAGAATTAGAAAATATTAGAAGAAACTGGGAACTCAATTCTAAACAAGAAACAAGGAATAAACCGCGACTCCTGTTCATGAGGCGGGGGAAGAGTGTGAACCGGGCAATCGGTGAATCTATCAACTCCTCACTAGTATCGTGGGCCCTGGTTGCTCTACCGCCTCCATGATGTTCTAAATTAATCTTTTCCTGTGATTTGCCACTTGCCTCTTGGTGTTCGGTTTTCGATAGTAGCTTCGTTTTAGGGATTTCTGAGTCAACAATGCGACGGACATGTCCATAGCCTCTCAGTGGTGCTTCCACAATGAAGTTCAGAATACTCTTCATGCCTATCTCTTGACGGTTTCCTCAACCTGTGATTCCCTTAATCAGTCAAAGGAACCCACATCTCAGGTGCTTCCACACGACTCTTGGTTGGCGCTTGCCTGTGTCCAACACTCACTTCCATACAGAAGAAGTGGTCGCAATATGTTCTTGTAGATGGTAATTTTGTTTTTACTCGGCACGTGCCTGTTCTTGAGTAGCAGTTAGAACATTTCAACATTGCTGATATAGATATTAAGATGTCTATATCTGAAGAGAGACATTCAGATTAACAGGCCATGCGCATTAGTTATATCTGATCAGGTGTCTCTGTCTGACGGAATCAAAGACATGTTCTTAATTCTTGTCTCCTGCTCTTATTAAATTATCCACACTTTTACACTTTCTCTTGCTGGTTTCCTCCCCCCCCACCCCCGGAACAAAAGAGCCACTGCCAAATAGGTTTTTTCTTCGCTAATCTAAAAATATACGTCTGTGTTTGCGTGCAATTCTTGCCTTTCACACAAGTAAACCAATGGCTGCTAATCCGTCTTGGTCAAAGGTGCGGGAATTCAAACTCAAACAAAACTCGGCTCTGGATCAGGTCAATGATCTAGGATAACAATTCCAAACCGGATTATAAAGACAGCTATTTACTTCATCTTGTCCAACATAACACCGATGTCTTTGAATTGAACTTGATATTGGACCGGACCCAGATTGTCGAAAGATAATTTGGTGAGTAAATAAAATTTTAGCATCAGAGTCTTTTATTCAAATAATGAGTAACCTTAAAAGTTCATTCGGTATACGAAAATAAAAATATAGTATTTTATTTTCAGTATACGAAAGTAAAAATATAGTATTTTTATTTTCGGTATAAGAAAGTAAAAATATATTATTTTTATTTTCAGTATACGAAAATAAAAGTATACTATTTTTATTTTCGGTATACGAAAGTAAAAATATAATATTTTTATTTTCGGTATACGAAAATAAAAATATTGTATTTTTATTTTCGATATACGAAAATAAAAATATCGTATTTTTATTTTCGGTATACGAAAATAAAAATATAGTAATTTTATTTATAAGATTAAATTTATTGAAAATAAAAATTGGCACGACTCGTTTTTATAGCCACCAAAGAAACATGGAACTTCACGTCGGCCAAAATCAGTGATTTTCAACCGATGTGCCGCGTCACGCTGGTATTCCGTGAAAGGGGTGCAGCAATCTATTTTTAAAGATCATTAATTTAATAATTTTCGAAAGAAGTCCAAAGCACAATAAGTGTAGATAACAAAATTAAAACGGTTTAAATTGATTATTCAAGAATATCAATGCAATAATAAATAAACGTTTACATAATATATAAAGTGGGTGGGGTGTGCAAAATTAAGCCATGCGTCACGTACATAGATGACACGATTTGACAAAGACTTGCCGATGAACACCGACTTAACAATCTCGAATTGTGCACGTATTTAATTGTACCCGAAAAATTGAGGACGTGATGCTCGTACTGGGAGTATTTTTAATTTGTATTACATAACTTTCAATTATAATGGAAACTTTTTTTAATTTAGAAGACGACACAAAGGACAAATGCTAAATTATAATAAACAGAAAAATAAATAAGCATAAGTTTATTTTTAAGAATTTTAATTATTATCTTTGTTATTACAAATTATAATAAATTGTTTTGTTTGTGTTAATATTGATGTGTGATGTGATCTGTCAGTCTCGAGGGAACATGGATCTGAGCCCAATGACAGATGCCTTAACTTCTGATGGCGGCTCAGCTTCTGTTATGACTGTACAGGCCACACGTGAGTAGCAGTCTCGATTGCAACGAATGCATGTCAAAACGCTCTCGATGTCGTCGTGTTGTTGTTTTTTTCTTTCGAGCACGCTTCTCCCCAGAGGCAAGCTTCCATTTCTTCTCACCCTGCTCGGTGTAAATCGCGTCTCCTAATCATAAAAGTACATTTTTTTTGTTACTCTTGCAAAACATTGGCCTAAAGGGATATTATTTTGAATCCGTCATCTGTCTCTGAGCCCAAACATTCGTTCACAGTCAGTGTTATCTGCAAACGCCCAAAAAACACCCTGGGTCATTGTGAATGTTGGTGACATTATAATGTTTTGATTCAAAAATAAAAAATAAATCCTATGGCAAAAAAAAGCTGAATTTATTTCATATTCAATGTCTTCTAAATGAATAAGAACTCGTGAATTTTGACCTTTTTTTTTTTAAGAAACGTTTAACATGCAGCTTCACAATACAGCCAAAAGTGATTCTTTTTAATGTATTTATTAAAATATGATGTCTCTTCGGAACATAAATGATTAGGTGTCTCCATGGATTCTTATGTGCCACGCCCATTTCGGATGTCTGTGATCATGGCTCTCTACAACTCCTTTTCCTTTGTAGCTCTTACCGATATCTTTTCTTTTCTTTTTCGTTGGTTTCCCTACCGATCTGAATTCAACGTCGTCCTCTCAGACTGATTTGACCCCCAAAGGCTAAAGATCACAATTTGGGTTGATGTTTAAGCCAGGCTTTCTGGGACAGAATGATGGAATTATACCTTTCCCATGTGCACTGGAACGAAGTGAATGCAAGAAACTAGTTCGAAACTCGGTTCTTCAACTCCACTTTCCGTGCCAATAACAGTTACGCTACCCTCACATCCATTTCACTGATATTAGTTTCATATAATCGCCCCTAATGCTAAACACAGCGAACTTTTTGGCCAATCTGAGCGAATGTCCCAATATAACCGGAACTCTACAATGATTTAATCTCCGAAAGTTTAACCCATGTTCAGATGAATGTATTTGGACTTTTTTTCTGAGTAAACTAGTCTCGAATTTTGCGGTAATGAGTTTGGTAATGGTAAGGTTGAAATTATCCGTTTCCATACAGGAAACATTCGATATTCATTGAGCGATCAGTTAGTGTTATTCTCGCTTGAAATTTATAAAATCTCTTTTTTATTAAAAGAATTTTTTCAGGAAATTGGACTTTTCAAATTCACTAAATGTTATAGTTCTTTCTAATACAGAATGGAGTTTCCTTACAAACATTTTTGTAGTGTGAAAAGTTAACAGCTGAATTATATAATTATTTTCTTTCGTAGTTGAATGGTCAACACACTTTTGTTTTTGTTGTTTGTGATTATGCAGCGCCAGTCTATAGCGCCTGATGGAAGATAATTATTATTGGTTGGCATTGATTCCACTACAAACAACTCACCTCAGATAGCTCATCAATGGGCCGAGAAAAAAAATCCGTTGACTGCATCATGAAGTGTAACAGGATTATCTTCATTTCGTCTTTCAAGTAACCTTTTACCAAATGTTAAACACGAATACCAATGAATCACTTGGGCTTTAACCTCAGTTCGTTTCTTAAAACAACTTAAAGCATTAGAAAAGTTTCAGCAGCAGTTCATATTTCTCTCTCTTTCTCTCTCTCTCTCTCTCTCTCTCTATATATATATATATATATATATATGTATATATATATATATGTGTGTGTGTGTGTGTGTGTGTGTTTGAGTGTCCTATTTCAACAGAAATTTTCAAAAGTGTCAAAACTGCTTCAAATTATCAGAAGAAATGCAGAAAACAAATAAGAAAATACAGTACAACACAATATAACAGCATATATAGAATATAGATTGGTGACACATAGTGGCGCACTGTGTAAGTAGATCTAGTTCGAGCGCCACGTTAGAATTCTCGATTGCGAGGGGGGGGGCATTCCTTGGTATTTATCATTGTGTGTATCTGTGTGTACGTCTCCGTGTGTTCATCTGCGTGGGTGCGCCTGTGTGCATGCATCTGTGTGTGTGTGTGTTACTTTATTTTTTCGTTCATACTTCGTCAAGTTTCCATAAATTTCACCACTGTTCTATACGCACAAATATTGAAGAAAACTAAGGATCCTCAGCAACCCGTCAAATAAGCAACGCTGAGAAAAAATACTGCATCATTAGAACTATTTTCAGAACTATTTTAGAACTATTTATACGACAAATATACTAGACGTCTTTGTCGATATGCAACTTGCATCTGAATTAAAATGTGTCATTAATGACTTCCGTGACCGGAAATAATGCTGGGGGATAAATATTTAATAAGCCTACCTTAGTGCCACAAAAGGTAGAATGATAATACTTCAACTAGAAAGACTTTAATAGACTGATCTGCCAAGCGAGTAGTGCCTGTTAGTTAAGAAAATCAGCAGTCCAAATAATTCGCACCAGAAGGTTCAATATGAACATTTCAGAGTGTTTGGGTGCCAATCTGAGGACAGTATAGAGGATTCGGAAAGAGTTGGATGTTGACTACGAAGGTACGGCATCTCGGAAAATTCCCTCAGATCACTCCCGAATGTGTTGGTGAGGGACTCACTCAACACGGAAGCCTAAGTCAAATGCCTTGACATGGTATGTGCTGCCCTGGATTAAGCGGGTGGCTGATGGAAAACACTGTTTCTGGCAACACAAGCAGGAGAACCAGTCATGGCTGTCAGGTAATTTCTTCAACCACATTACCCATTATATCTGGTCACCTAACTCCCCAGACAGTAAACCCCTTGAATATTATGTGTGGTGCGCAGTTGAGTGAGAGATGAACAAAACTCCTTGTAACACCAAAGATGGACTGATGGCAAGCATTATGGTAGCATTCACCAGCATAATCAAGGAGACCGCCCAGAAAAGCTGTAGGAGATTCCGAAGTCGTCTGTATGCCTTGTTTGAAGAACAAAGGCGATTTTATTGTATAAATTTACTCTTTAGTATTTCAAGATATTTTTGTGTATTTTTGGTAAATATATCTGCTAAAACGAGATGTCAGTGTCATTTTCATTTTTACGTAATTTACACGACAATGTATCCATCGCACCCTGCCTCTCAGGTAGGAATTATTTTACTAGTTTAGCCAGCAGTCCTCGGTATGAAGATAAACTGAAAGACCTCTGATAACGAGATCAGATGTTTTCAGGAGTGTGGAACAACCTTTAAATTACTGTTCTTCCCAAGCCCACCCTGACCGGTGGTAGAAGCAACTGTTAGGGTCCCAGCTATGCGCAAATAGTAAAAACCCCAAACAAAAACATAACAATATGAAAGTATAAAAATATATTTTTATAGTAAAGTTACTATTAATACATTTATTATATTCTAAAATGACCAATACCTATCTATAATAAAATGACCAGTAATACAATTTTATAGAATTACCAACAATACATTTTAAAGCAAAATGACCAATACATTTTAGTTGAGACCATAAAATTATGTTCAAAATATTTATATTTCTCCATTAAATAGCACCTAGGATTTGACATACTACGAAACAACAAAAAAGATTTAGCCAGAAAGTATGTGATCATATTTGACGCTGCCAAATCCTGCTTTCCTAGCAACATGATTCGTGGCTGGAGTAGTTATGTATTTCCCTATTAGCCCACGAAGATAGTTTTCGAATACCTAGATTTTGAATGCTGATTTACAAACCCACAGGCAGACCCACAGCTCTTGAAAAATTGGACCAACACGCGAGTAATATTTTTACTTTTTCTGCGTTTTCCGCCATTTTGGTTTTATGCCGTCTTAAGTTAAGCTTATAACTGCTTTGTTCGATCCTCTTCATAAACTAAAGGAAGGTGACGGGTAATTTTCACACTGACCGATTATAACTTATAGGCTGTGACGTTGAGCAGACAGTTGAGTGGACTTAGGATCCTTGATGCTGCAAACAATTTAAAAAGATGGACATCACAAGAAATTTTTTGTCTCAAACAAAAACGACGTGTCAGGGAATTGACGTCATTGCTTGATAAATAAAAGATATCTACAATATCTATCTGTGTATCGCTATATCTGCTTTTATCTACGTAATACAGTATTGAAAAAGAATTTCTCACAGATTTTACAACATTTTGTTAAAATTTATATGTTCGATTCTATACTTATTTATTCATGATAATATTTACATTTTTATACAAGGTATTAGTCTATTCTTAAATACTTGGTATCAACAATTCTGATAGACATCTTGGATCAAATCAAGATACCTTTTTTTTCAGCAACTGAGAAAAAATATAGTCAATAAATCTGTTTCTACGCGTTACAGACATTTAGAGATCCGGCCAAGGCCGGCTCGCTATTCTCTCTCTCTCTCTCTCTCTCTCTCTCTCTCTCTATATATATATATATATATATATATATATATATATATATATAATTTTATATGCTCAGTACTTAGTGGAAAGTGCTCAATATCAGTGATAGAGCTAACATATTCAGCTGTATGGATATATATATATATATATATATATATATATATATATATATATATATATATATATATATATATATATATATATATTATATATATATATATATATTTATATATATATATGTGTGTGCATGTGTGTGTGTATAAAATATATATATATATATATATATATATATATATATATATATATATATATACATATATATATATATATATATAATATATTATATATATATATATATATATTATTATTTATACATTATATGTGCGGTACTTATTAGAAAGCGCTCAATATCAGAGCTCGAGCTAACATATTTGGTCGGATTGATGTGAGTTTGTGACCCTGGGTTTCACGCTTTTGCGATCGTGGGACAAACTGATTATTTTTTTTTTTAAATTCTGGATTTATGTAGATTGTGTGTACTGGTGTTATTATGGAAGTGTGTGGGGGGGAATCGTCGTCGTGATGTCACTCATGCTAACATAGATGCATATCCGTAGACCCGTTGAGGTACGCAGACACACATATACACTCGCTCGTCCGCCGTGGCTCATACAAACATAAACATATGTGGACAGGATGAGACTTGACATATGTATGTATGTATGTATATGTGTGCTGTTATGTACATACCCATTTGTATGTTGAAATTCAAAGAACGGAACTGTAACGAAATATAATTAAACTACTTCCCCTCCCCCAGTATATTTAATACCACCATATAAAGACCAATAAGGATTACAAATTGCAATTTCTACCAGGCACATATACGCAGTCCTCAACAACAAGCAAATGAACATCTTTAAAATAATAACAAATCAGCCTTAAAAAATTAAAAATAATAGCAATCATAATTTTACACAAATCCCACCACACGTACATACGTGCGTGCGAGGAAATATTATTCAACGAAAGAATAGAAGATGGCAGTGGGTGTTGTTTATAGAATGGTTAACCCTATATACCACCAGTCGACTTCACCCACCGCTGGTATATTGAGTACCCATTCTATAACATACAGCCACTGGGCGCTAGACGATTGCGTGCAAACGCATGAAACTAGCAGTCGTAGCCAGTCACTGTCTACTCGGAGTTTTATTTTGATCATATATATATATATATATATATATATATATATATATATATATATATACATAAAGAGGTGACAGGCTGTTTCATGCTAGTCGCAATCGTCAGGCCTGATATATATATATATATATATATATATATATATATATATATATATTATAAGGAAATGAATGCATCAAAAAATACATTATTTTTATAGATACAATTCATTTAAGTTGACTTAAATAAACTGTATCTATAAAAATAACATATAAACAGAAAATATATTGAATAATCGTCGGACTTAATCCATTTCATTATATGTTGTAATTGTTTACATTAAGATACGTTTCGTGAGCAGATATGATTATTCGAGAAAAATCGTTGAATATTGTATGTTTAAAAACTGTAAGTTGGGCTTTGCTAACAAGACACTTCTCTGTAGCTAGATGGTATAGCACGTCAGTTAAAATGGCGGTTTCTGTATAGGGATACAGAAGTTGTAGAACTCATATTTTCTACGAAATTTCTCGAACAGTCATGCCAATAAATGAATACTGTTTAATTAAAAAAAACAAAAACAGAGCATTTACTTACATAAACTGTATCTATAAAAATAACGTATAAAAGGAATATATATATATATATATATATATATATGTAGAAGATACATATACATGGCTGGATTCAGATCTGTGTTTCTTTTTTCTCTCTTAATATCTCAGTCTGTCCATATCAGTTTTCGCATGTGTATATATATATATATATATATATATATATATATATATATATATATATATATATATACAATAACAAGAAAGTATTTCTTTTTGTTCGATTTATCCTTGAAGAAAAATCTATAATTATTGATCGATCAGTCAATTGAAATAATTGACTGATCGATCAATAATTATAGATTTTTCTATGCCTGCTTGTTGATATGTGATTCTGTTCCTTACCTCATCTTTTTTTCGTGACTTGCAATTCTTCTGTAGTGTCTGTTGATATTTCTTTGAACTTGTCTATTTGTAAGGAGACTGGCTATTGAGAAAACATTCATTTATTTTTTTTTTTTTACCAATAAACTGACTCGGATTTATTTAGCGATTTTCTTCGTGATACAACTTAGAATGAGATTTTTTTTAATCTTCCCATTGAAGATTGTGCCATTGAAATCTTTTTTTCTTGGCTCACTCCTGCTTGTTCAGTCGTCATATCTCACAGAAATCACTTCTTCCGGCTGTACCAACCTTATAGTTCGGATCATAACAGACACCATTTTGTATCCGCTCGTAATAATTGCAAGCGTATCCATCCTCAACGAAGCTAAGTCGCTGATAGAATGAAACACTATATAACCTCTCCTATGTTGTTGAGTAAATCTGGCAACTTCACTCGGAAATCAGTTAAGGCATGAATTGGCTTGAAAACTTTAAAGTCCCCAAAATGAAACTGCTGCTTTTTAATAAACATTGAGAAGCTTTTTTACCTTCCATTAGCATTGCTGTTACTATTCTCCAGGCGGGCAACTGATTTCATCTTCGTTGAAGTGTAAAGATTATATCGAATAAATTGCTACGTCAGCTGCTAGGAAAGTTGGTTCATTTATAATATCTAGCATTCTTCCGTGAATTGAGTATTGCTGCCATATCTCGTCAAGTGCTCCTGCTATATATCCCAGGATTCTCAACAAAATCCAAAAAAGGGTATCTAAAGCTATCGGTCTTGAGCTGGCATCTCGACTTAAGTCACTTTCCCACCACTGTCACATGGCTTCGCTCTGAAAATTGACAATTTTTTACGATTTCTTTTTTACGATTGAAATAATTAGATGTAACCGTAAGTTCTATTCTGATAGTTTCTTTTCTCGCATTTCTTGCCCGTGGAACTCTCTTCCGGTTTTTTTGCTTCCCTGTTGCCTCCGATCTTCAAATATTTGAATGTAATGTTAATTGCTATCAACAGTCTTCCTCAGTCTAATGCTTTCTCGTCTTCTTTCTTGTGTTTCAATATTATCATCCCCTTGCTTGCGAATAATGAAAAAAAAAACAATTAAAAAAACAATATCTCTAAACATTTTTCTTATCGTTTCCTATAGAGATGTTAGAACCGTAATGAATGGAAAATTGGTAAAGGAAAGTGTTCCTGTAGTAAAAAGTTAGTGAAAGAAAAAAGAAAGAAAGAAAGAAAGAAAGAAAGAAAGAAGAAAGATTAACTATCAACTGTAAGAAGACAAAACGTATGGCCGTCAACAAAAATAGTCATCCTAATGTGTGAATTACGTGTGTGGTCGTCAAAACAAGTGGATACAGAAATATGGGTATTTTAGAAGCATGCGACAAAAAATTACTGACAATCAAAAATAATTTTTAAAAGTTAATTTATTTCATATATCATACAACACATGCACATAGATAGATAGATAGATAGATAGATAGATATGAGAGAGTGAACTGGTTTATATGTAGGGTGCTGAAAGACTGTGAACCCGAAAGAAAATATGATTTTTTGTCATTTGATTAGGTTTTGGAACGTGTTTCATGTTAATAACTTTTCAGCATATATATACATAAAGACATGGTTCAAGACAGTCATGTAGCTAATATGTTAGTTTTTATCAAGTTTATTTTCTTGTAAAATCGCTGATAATCTTACGCTAAAAATAGCGATGTTAACGAAATATTACTCGCGCTGAAAGTGTATTAAGAAGAATATATAATTCATTACTTGACAACATCCAAGACGATCCCGAATTTTTGTATTAAATCAATGTTGTCTCAGATGTACATGGCTGTATAATCAGATGATGTTCGTGGTAACGGCAATGCTTTATAACCTTGCTAGTTGCTTTCTGAAATGAAGAAAAGGGTATAAAAAATAAAGCGAGATGAATCATGAATATTGCCTACGGCTAGTCAATATCTATCAAGCCAGTTAATGGTGGTCACATTATAACATCTTTATATATATATATATATATATATATATATATATATATATATATATATATATATATATATATATATATATATATATATATATACGCACAAAAGAGAATGCGAAAATACAAAAGAATCTTCTGAAGGAGAAAGTTGTTTATTTACTCATATAAAAATACTAGATAGGAAAGAAATCATGTTTTACCAAACGCTTACATATTTCTACTCAAGTACTTATCACACATGCACACACACACACACATCTATCTATCTATCTATCTATATATATATATATATATATATATATATATATATATATATGGTATGCCAGATGTTTAACAAGACGCTTTTCGTCATCATTATCATCATCATCATCATTATCCTCATCATCATCATCATTATCAGTCATATGGCCGTATATGGTCATAGAGTTGTTGCACAACCGTACCTTAGCAGTTCTTTCTACATATTTGGGTTGAAATCTAAAAATATACTCAGTAATGCGTAGCGTGTACGGCAAGTAGACCTGGCAGAAACCATTCCTTTCCATATACAAAACCAAAGTCAATATCTAAAAAATTAAACCTCGCCTTTGTCACGGACTGGTGGTCACTGATTCCATCAGCAGCTGTTAGAGTCCCAGCTATGGGCAAATAGTCAAACCCAAAACTGGTATCAAAATACTATGGAAATACAAAAAAATAGTTTTTAATACCAGCAATGCATTTTTTTGAATAAATTATTACTAGTAATACATTTTGGAAAAAAAATCTTACTAAATTTGAAAAACCAAAAATAATACCAGCATGACATTTTTTAATAATATTACCAGCAATGCATTTTTGGAAAAAATTTTTACCAACAATACATTTATGAAAAAGAAAAATTACCAGCAGTACATTGTTGAAAAACAATTACGAGCAATACATTTTTTTAAAAAATGTTACCAGCAAGACATTTTTTAAAAATATTACCAGCAATGGATTTTTGAAAAAAAAGATATTACCAACAATACATTTATGAAAAAGAAACATTACCAGCAATACATTGTTAAAAAACAATTACCAGCAATACATTTTTAAAAAAATGTTACCAGCAAGACATGTTTTAAAAATATTACCAGCTATTCATTTTTGAAAAAAAAATATTACTAACAATACATTTATGAAAAAGAAACATTACCAGCAATACATTGTTGAAAAACAATTACCAGCAATACATTTTGAAAAATATTACTAGCAATGCATTTTTGAAAAAAATATATATATTACCAGCAATACATTTTTGGAAAATAAATATATTTCTGAATACAGAATAATACAGTTCTGAAAAAAATATTACCAACAATAAAATCTTGTCGGCATTAAATAACCTATCGAGGTTGATATGCTGCAAAACAAAACAAAACAAGGATACAGAGCTTCTTATGTAGATACTGGGGCTGAAAATTGTTTTCTGCTTAAGAGTATTAAGAATTTGCAGCCTAAATAAGAAACAAACATAAGAAACACATTCAAAAACATCCAATATCTTTATCAATTTATACACAAAGCAAAAAAAAGGCACTTGAAATACACGACAGCAACAAAAATAACAATATTATGCGCAATAATAAACTAAACAAAAAACAGATGCATAACACTATCAACTCCATAAGATCCACTAACGACGAACAACTTTTCCGGTCTAAACAACATCCAAATAGCCACCACCACTTCCAAAACAATTATCGATATGATTAGAACTAAAAATGTACATAACAATAATAATTCAGAAGCATAAATAAAATAAATTGCCAAAACTCTTCCTCACAATACAGGGGGGAAACATGCTGAAATAAAATAAAAACGTATCTATGAACATTAAAGGGTCTTCATACATAACAATTTAATAAATGTACTAGTCATGCACAGAAATAAATTCAACCATAATTTTGATCTGAAAAATGCAACACACATCAAAACAGAGAGTACGATATTCAGAAGGAAAATTCTCGAGAGTGTCGCCATCGAATCTTATCAAAATATAAATCTACACCCTAGTTTTTGTACCAATTTCACCTTTCCTGAAAAAATTTCTACTTCCCCAAGCCAACATACACAACCACAAATATGTTGAAAAATCAAAAGAAAATGGCTAAATCTATCATCTCGTGCCTTTGAAGATATACAGAGCATACGATTATTTATTTACCATAAGAATCTAATCACAATCTAAACGATATTCATTAAAAAAAAACGAAAAATTCTTGAATATTACTCGCTCACTTTACTTGTTGCTAGCCTTTGAATTATGACATTTTGTGTCACCCACATGTTTTGAATGACCATGAATATTTATAGAAAATAGACTCGAAGAAGCTAAAAATTAGCTTACTAAACTCAGACGTTTATTGGTTAATTTAATATTTTCTCAATTGTTATCTATTTTTAGGAGAAAAAAATTTTTGATCAGTTTCTCGAGTGAGCTCTCAAATTTCGTAGCAGACGACAAACGTGTTTGTTTGATTTTTCAAAGAAATAACGTCGCTTATTGGTTAATAAATGCGAATGTTGAAATTCAAATCTGGAGATTATAATTTGCACAAAAAATGAGTTGATTAATACTTTTAGTGAGATTGCTTAAATCTATTTAATTTTTCTATAATTTTAACGGGGTACCACACACACACACACACACACACACACACACACACACACATATATATATATATATATATATATATATATATATATATATATATACAACGATCAGCTGAAAATTCCATAGGCTGACGAATATATACATTTAAGTAGATACACCAGTTGATAGACTAAAAGAAATACAAATATGCCAGCTAGGATTACATCTTAGTCGGCCTAGGAAGTTTTTAAGCGACTTTCAAATATATATATATATATATATATATATATATATATATATATATATATATGTATAATAATGAGAGAGAGACAGAGGGAGAGAGAAACAGCAATAGTAAGTGGACACAGTGATGATTTCTGTGTCAACAGATTATATATTTATAATTGAGCACTCATCACTGAGCACTCATCACTTACAAATATAACAGATTATATACTTATAATTGAGCACTCATCACTCATCACTGAGCACTCAACACTTACAAATATAACACATTTTAAACACACACGTGAAAGCCAATCTGCTGCCATTCGTACAATTGGAAGATGGTCTGGCATTTTTGCACCTGGAAGGAAATCTGATGTTCCAGCAGAATAATACTCACCTGAAAGATTTTAGGTCATTGAATATTGCATAAATTTATAGTGAAAGTGCACTCAGTATCGACGGCAAAGCTTTTATAAACATAAAAATGTTGTATCAACAATGCATGGTGACTGTCAGTTTTCACGCTTCAGTTACGACATTCTGAAGATCATATTACAGAGTGAATATAAGAGTCACCACGCAATTGATTTTTATGCATCCAGTCACTCACTCGTTCTCTTTCTCGGCACACACACATATATATGTATATATAAGCACATATATAAGCATATATATAAAAACATATACATATAAACATATATAAACAAACAATATATAATACTATAATATATAACATATAAATACAAACATATATGCAAGATATAACTATACATATAAACGTATATATATATACCTAAATATATAACCATATATATATATAAACATATATATATAAACATACATATATGTAATCACACGCACACACACACACACACACACACACACACACACACACACACACACATATATATATATATATATATATATATATATATATATATATATATATATATTTATAGTGGAAATAGTTTTTGAAGCCAAAGTTGCTGGTTGTTCGGTCCTTTTTTTTTCTATTTATGTGCCGTATCCTTTCAGGACGTTGGCGATCATGGCTCTCCATTTCTCCCTATCCCTTGTAGCTTTCATTAATTTTCGCCCTTCTGCCACCTCCTCCAGACCACGTTCTGTCATCCATTTGCTGAAGCCCACCAGGTATGTCACGCGTTGCTTTTCCTTGTCTCTCTTTCCTTCTATGCGACCTGTGAGTATCAGATTTTCCAGGACCTCCTTTCTCATTATGTGTCTCAGAACCTGCAGCTGTTTGCATGCTCTCCTGGAGCTCATCGCTTCTCACACGCTCGGTCCATGGATATCCTCAGTATCCTTCTGTAGAACCACAACCCCGTCGCCTCGAATCTCTTCTTCATCTTTGAGGAGACTGTCCAACATTCGCTGCCGTAAAAGAGGACAGCTGTCACGTAACAACTTAGTACTTTTTTCTTTGTTACCAAAGAGATCCTCCTCACTCGCAATATTCTGCCCAGCGTTTAGAATGCGTCTTTGGAGGAGCCAATACATTTACGGATCTCAGTGTTGCACTTGCCGTCCTCTGTCAAAACACTTCCCATGTATTTAATCTTCCGCACCTGCTTGATATTAGTGTCCCCAACCTGCAAATCGCATTTCGGGCTCGTTCTTTTACTGATGACCATGCATTATAGTCTAAGAAACATATGTAATCGTTCTTCTCCATTTGTATTGCTCTTTCTGATAACATTTTGAGCATGAATATAGCGTTCCTTGTTCCGGTGTCTTTAACGAACCCACGCCGTTTATGTCCTATCTCTGGCCTGATTCGTCTGTGCGTTCTATTCATCAAAATACAGATAATGAGTTTTTTTTACGCTGATAGGCTGATTATTCGGTGGAGTTTACGTCTGGTTTCTTGAGCATTGTTATGAAGATAGATCTGCTGATGTCTTCTGGTATATCCCCGCTGTTGTAGATTTCATTTATTATTTCTGTGATCTTGTCTATGCCAAAGTCATCTAAGACTGTCAGAATTTCCGTTACAATTCCGTCTGTCCCTGCCGCCTTGTTTCTGTTCAATTTGACCAGTGCGGATTCTACATCGGTTTTCAGAATTCCAGATCCGTCTCTACTTCTGTCTATTGCTGGATGTTCTCTTTCGTCGTGGAAGAGTTATCCAATATACTCGCTCTCGCGTTGAAGAATTTTTTCCTTCTCTAATATGAGTTTTCCATCCTTTGATTTTAGGCAGCCTGTTGACGAGCATGTCTTCTGTCCTGTTAGTGGCCTTATTTGCTTGTGTATGTCTCTTTTGTTGGAGGTACTCAATCTTTCTATTTCTACACATTTTTCATTTAGCATTTCTTCTTTAACTTGCTTGCATTTGGTCTTTATTTCATTGTGTAATTTTCTGTACTGCGTCCCTTATCTTGGCAGAATTTTCTGTCCCCTTTCTATCATGTCGAGAATCTCATCAGTCATCCATTCGTTTTTTCCTTCTTCGTCCTGTCTCCTTTGGGATGATATCGTTTGCTGATGTCAGTAAAGCGTCTCTCCGTGCGTCCTATTTTCAGTTTCCATTGTGTGCCTCGTATCTTCCTTTCACATCGTCCATATATTTTTCTTCCAAGTTTGGGTCGCTCAGGAGTTTAGATAGTGCCAAATCACAAGAAGTCATCATTATCATGGGAGACCTAAACGCGAAAGTAGGTAGGTAGAGGACAGGAGATATAGCAGGAGGATTCGAACTAGGAACCCGCAACAAACATGGAGAAAAATGGATCCAATGGTGTACAGCCGATGGCCAGGTAATAGCCAACACATGGTTCCAAAAACATCCGTGACGATTATGGTCATGGAGGAGCCCAGGAGGGGAAACTAAAAACCAAATTGACTACATAACAACAAAAGATTTAAGAACGCAATGATTCACTGCAAAACGTACCCAATTGCTAACTGCGGCTGTTAATATATATATATATATATATATATATATATATATGTGTGTGTGTGTGTGTGTGTGTGTGTGTGTGTGTTTGTGTGTGTGTGTGTGTTGAGGCGTTCTCACCTTTTTACACAAATGGACTCACCCAGGGTATACATACACTACTGCTAGTGAATACCCGAGAGTGTGCGAACGAGTAAGAACGGCGACGAACGATCACGAACGTAACGAACAAGAGTCACAGTGAGCAAATACGAAGACTCAGTAAGAAGTCATATAGTGATACGTCGATACCAAAGACTGTATATATATGTTTTGCTACTAACCCGCATTCCTGGAACTACTAACCTGCATTACCAGTTTGTATTATGACATTAATACATTTATTTTCCTATATTCCTTCTTGGCGTTTGTTATTTATTGGTACCAGATTTCATCTCGGACTCCACAACAAATATGCAAATATATATATATATATATATATATATATATATATACATATATATATATATATATATATATATATGCAAGCATATATATATACGGATGATTTAGTACACCTCATCAGTGATGTTACTAGCCGTGGTTCATTAGGGGTTTTGGGTCTTTCAACATCACACATCCTCTTTACGGTGACCCAGATTATACTGATCGGGTATCGGCTTGTGTACCTTCCCATAGCTACAATTTTTTCGATCTTTCAGACTACACACTGCGTCTTCTCTTGGCAATTTGTGGTCCAATCCAGTATTTCTTCCGGTTCACCAGCCATGTGCGCTCTTCCATAAAAAAAGGAACATGGCGGCGTGCTCGGTTTGAAGTGGTAAGTAACGATTTGTTTCCCTCACTCAGACATATACACATACATGCACACACAAGGAAACGCGCTCAAGAGAAACATTCTGCTTACACTTATCCCATTTCCATTCATGTTAATCATCCACCCGAAGGAAATAAAAAAAACATTTTCCTCCTTCCCATTTTTCTTTCTTCTTTGACCCTCCCTCTGTATGAGTTACACACACGCACACACATATCAATGCCGACACACATACATACAAACATACACATCCAAATAAATAAATAAAATTCTGTCCCCTAGTCGAGACTCTATTGTCATGTGTAGTTTTAAGTCGTATCTACCCGCGCCCCAAATACAATAAAAATATATCAACCGTAACTTCCTTACATTTCCTTGATGACTGCCAATGACTTGATCTTTTCAACCACAGATAGGCTTATTTTCTTTCCAAACTTGTTACACCTAATTTTGTCAACATCTTATATAGTGACATTCCAACAAAGCCTCTGCAACCGATTTCAATCAATTCGCACTGAGCTCGCCAACAACATCTTTTACATTCCTCTACAACCAGTAAATATTTCCCAAGCTTCCTTTCGTGGGCTTCTTCCATATTTTCGTCCCAAAGGACTGTTAATTCTAACACGATGACTTGCTTGGTCATTTCAGAATAAATAATCATGTCTGGACGAAGCTAGTTTGTATTATTTCCACTGGAAATCTAAACTGCTTATTCGGTTCATATCTTTTTGTTTTAAATTCCTTGAGACTATTGTTTCAATGACACCTAAAACTTTATAATGACGCCACTGGTACCGCCCCTCAATAATGCCTTGAGGCAACTGCTCAATACCTGTTGGAGGGATCCTCTCTTCTGACACAATGGAAAAAGTGGAGACTCACTCTTTTCCCACGTGCGAAGGTTTGCGCCGGACCGGGTAGTGTATCCTACACTGCGTGAAAAAGGAAGCTTGTATTACTGGGATTAGTATAATCTTCCTTTTTTCCAGGTTTCCTCATTTCGGTTCAGACCCCTTGTTAACCTAAAGCCACTATTTTACTTGATCTAATTTTCTCAACACCCGCTTTCACTTCACATTGAAAACAGAGTTTATGATCTTTTCCTTTTTTTTCCTCCCTCGTGCATTGGATCAGTAACCTAAGCCTGATCTGTCCCCTGCTACTGTTCCTACTAGCGTTTTCTGTCTCAACCTTTGCTCTGATGTACTGAGCTCGTGTGATGCCTTCCACTTCTTACCAGCTTCAATTCCTGCTTCTGCAACTTCAGGATCTTTTGAATCCCTATATTGGATTGCCTCCGTCGTCTTCGTCACTTCAAACTCTTCCATTAATACTCTAAAGGGAAGATGCAAAGTGTTAGAAACTCCATACAGAGCTGCACTGCTTATATTTCTCGATAAGCCGAGCCATCTTCTCAAATATCCGCTCACTTTTTTCTCCATCTTCTCAACTCTTGTCAATTCTACTTCATATAACATCAGTGGCCACAGAATCTTTGGCAAAATGTTATGTTGGTATACCCATGGCTTAAAACGGACTGGCAACCTTGACTTGTCCACTTTGCTCAACATTGCTTCGAGGTCTGAAAAACATTTATGGGTAGCATTAGTATCTTTTAAATCAGCATTGAATATTTTTCCCAGCCACTTAACTGGTTTCTCTTTTAATGACGGGATAATAGTTCCTGCAATTTTGAAACGGAACTTTTCTATCACAATCCCTCTCTTCAGTACTAATCACCTCGATTTTGTCGGTTTAAAATTCTTGCCCACGTCATTATCTTTTCTAACCCATGCAATATCTACCGACATCCAGGGACTGTGGATGTAGTAACTGTCAGGTCAACCATATATGCACGAATTGGGGGTTGTCGTACTCCGTTTCTCACCAATGGACCTCGGCACTCAACGTCTGCTGATTTTACTAACATGTACATGGTTAAGGTAAATAGTATCACTGAGTGTATCCAGTTATAATCGGAAGATATTTTTTTATTATTTTAAAATCAATATAATAATCTTGTATGAGATTCCTTACACAAATAGAGGTATGGTATCTTCTGAGAGATTCCTCGACTAATTTGTGTAGAAGGGATTCATATGCATTAGCAAGGTCCACCCCCCCCCCAGTACGACTAGATTGCCTTACCCTTCTTTTTTGCTTCTTTTAAGAGATGTTATTACGCCAATATACTCCAGACAACCAAGGATGCCGGCAATCTCCACCTTCTGTACTGAAGTGTCTATATAATTAATAGCACCTAGATAAACTCGTTGGGACAAGATGCTGAAGAAGATTTTGTGCTCAGTGTCCATCAAAGAAATATATATATATATATATATATATATATATATATATATATATATATATATATATATATATATGTATATATATATATATATATATATATATATAGTGCTGTACAAATATCAGTGAAAATCAAAGTTAATATTTTTAAATAATTGTTCCTTTTTTCCAGATAATCAACAAATTTTAATCAAACTATATATTAATTAAGGCAAACTTTTGCTAAATGATTCGCAACAACTTTCAAAGATTTTTATAAAGCTAGATTAAAAAAATATTATTTCAAAATTAAAAATTAATATGTGCAAAATACGTGAACCATTACATTGACACTCTGTATTTTTGTTTTACATGGTTACCAATTCAAATAATATTTTGTGTACATGTAAAAAGGAAAATGACACGTTTTCATTTATTTGGTAATCTGTGTATACTGCAGTCAAACAATAGAACTCATTGTGTATACAAAATTGTTCAGTTTGAACTTTTTCAAAATATATATGCAAAGATCAAAATAACTTCCTGAAGCTTTAATAACTCGCATCGTTGAAATTTATAATGATGAAGAAGGATACAAAAAGCTATGAAAACGATTTGGAGTGCACTGTCCAACAAATTATTTATAACTAGGAGGCCTTTAATATGACGTCATCACACTCAAGAAGTTGTCATCCATGATAATAACAAGAGCAAGAAGACATCTAGTTCTCAAAGCTTAGGCAAATCCTGATATAACCATTGCGGTTCTCCAATGCTCTCTGGAGAAGAGTTTGATACCAACTATTAAACATAGTGGTGACTGCACTATGATTTACGGGCGCTTTACTGAAGCTGCAAAGGGGAAAAATGGTACGCATTGACAGCACGATGGACTCTGCAATATACCAAGCAATTTTGAACGAAAGTGTCTTGTCCTCAGTTCAAAAGTTGGGTTTAGGTCGTGGCTGTAACTTCCAACAGGACAATGATCTAAAGCATCAAATCGAATCCACAAGAGAATGGGTTCGTAAAAAAAGAAATTTTATATCTTGGAACGGCCTAGGCAAAGTCCTGATTTGAACCCAACTGAAAATATGTGATTAAAGCGAACAAAGGCAGTGCATGCAAAACAAACAGCTAAAATCAAGAAATTGTTGGAGTTTTGCCAAGAAGAATAGTCAGAAATCGTCACTCACTCACTCACTACTGCCAGAATCGTTTTTAAAATAATTGAAAAAAATGACTGACATTGTAATCTCAAAAGGAACAGTCACCAAATATTACTTACTTACAGTAATTAATTCAAACAGGTTTTTATTGTTAAAAAACTTTATAATATGCAATTTTTCTTGTAAACATCCGGAACAAGGATCATGTAAGGATTTACAGATTTTAGTTATTTTTAATATTTTCCATTTTACCGTAGGAGTTTTGTTAACTTCTTTTAAGAGCCAAAAATATTTAGAAAGAGACGTTCTGTTACGATACGCATTGTTGTTGAAAGATGATATATGTTGATACCACCGAGTTTTAAAGGAATTTTGGTATAGATTAAAAATTTTTAACTGTTGGATTTTCTCTAGATGAAATAGTACTTAGGTAAACAAGCGTATGAATAAGACACCTGTAATGGACAGTCGTTAGGAATTCTACAATTACAGAGGTTGGTATCATTATTACTTGTTGCTTTGGAATGGATATTGTTACTTGGGCTTAAGTGTTGATTTAAAATTTTATTATTGTGTTTTTAATAATTTTTCAAGGTTATCTGAACAGCTACAGCTTAATTTAAGTGTATTTTTATTAAAAATCTTACTAAGATGATTATTACTACGTAAGTGTTTCTCAATTAAACCGAGAAACTTCTGTCCTAACTTAGTACTAATGATTTGGTTAAATGGGGGGGGGGTACCATATGATTCTTCTGTTTCTATTTTTTCCCACTAAGACTGTTATGTTTCTTGCATTTAATCTCAGTGCACTTATAGCCATCATTTCTTTAAACAGTGTTGTAAAATTTGCTATGTTTATAAAATACATCTTTACTGGAAGAGTTATTACTGATTATATATTCTATGGAGGAGGGTGTGTGATTGATTATGGATGAAGGGTGATTTGAATTTTGAACAATATATAATGGATTTTCATTGGCTTTCATGTAAGGTTGGCATGTATTATTGACTAAGTCTAGTGTTATGTCGAGGAAATCTACTTTTTTAAATTTGTGTTTATTATGAATTTCATGTTTACACTTTTAAATTCCCTATGTATTAACTTCCTAATTTTGTCAACTTTAATTTTTGTTGAATTTTTCACCATCATGAGGCTGTCATGTCTGCATAAAGCTATATCTTCTATATTGATATCATGGTGGGTACTAAAGTTAACAAACCAAAAAAGTCAGAAGACTGAGCCGAATCTAACGATCCCACTGCAATATAAAACTGGTCAACTGCATTATTTTTATCCATTTTTTTTGTTATGGATAAGGAGAGACTTACGTGAGTTCATAATAATGTCCAGTTCCTCGTTTGAAAGATCGAGGTAGTTGGTGGCGAATTCCAAAGTCAATCTAAAGAGATTCATGAGTTTTAACGTAGATTGCCAGTGAGCAAACACAGGCAATCCCATTATTGAATTAATTAGACTAAGTCATAAAGGAAAGGCATATATGTAGTAAGTAGCTGACGACAAACGATCACTATTTCTAGTCTATCCTCTATACTATACGGATCGGCATTTCTAATCTATCCTCTATACTATACGAACTGCTATTCTCTACTCGCTATGCCATTTCTCTATTCGGATCACTATACAGATTACTATTCGGGCGAGTATTATCGAGCAAGTGCTATTAGTGCGAGTATTATTCGAAGGCGTCTGACACCAGTATCGTTCAACGGCGTTTTATAGTGTACTTTCGATTACAAAATCTCTACTACAATGAGCATTACGAAAGTGACAACTAGTATTCGTTGGCATCACAAAAATGGCAACGAGTGTTCGTTGATATCAGAAAAGTGTCGACAAGTTTTCGCAAAGATTCGCGAGAATTCCTTAAACTTACACGAGAATTCGTTCAGCAGAGTACACCAAAATGGAAGAACTAAAAGCTATCATGCTTCAAATGTTGGCGCTACAGAAGCAACAACAAGAACAACAGTTGCAGCTACAAAAACAACAAACTGAACAGCAATTACAATTGCAACTACAACAACAGAAATTTTTTTGAGTTGTCTACCAAATACATGAAAGGAAAAAACTTCACATACATTCATTCCAAATACTGTTACTAATTCAATCAGTGAATCTGTATACGACCCTGACGAAGGGATAAATTTTCAGCTTATTATCCAAGATACGAAGGGATTTGCCAGTAATATATTTACTGGTTTCATTAATTTTATCGACATAGAATATTATTACTACTTTTCTATAATTTTTAGATTTTCATAACTATATATACATATATACATATAATATATATGTATATACATATATATATACAAACGTACATATGTACATTTATATACAAACATCTATATATATTCGAATATATATATATATATATATATATAGATATATACAAATATATATGTATATACAAACATATATATATACAAACATATATATATATACAACTATATATATAAACATATAAATAAACATATATATACGTTATTTATATATATTTATATCTGCAAACATATATATATGTATATAAGTACACAAACATTACAAAATAAAAATATATATATATATATATATATATATATATATATAACAATATATATATATATATATATTGAATCATTTATATACACAAACATTTATATATATAAACATATATATATATACAAATATATATATATATAAATATACATATATACAAACATATATATACACGTATTTATATATACATACATATATATATATATACATTCAAGCATATATATATATATATATATACAAACATTTGGTGAGGTTTTGGTATTGTCATTTTAGTTTCCCAGTGACCTCCGACGACAACAGCTCAGGAAAAATAGACCCTCATCATGTGATCTTACACCTGCAAAACACACACACACACACACACACACACACACACACACACACACACACACACATATATGTATATATATATATATATATATATATATATATATATATATATATATATATATATATATATATATATATAATTTGACTGTTTTCATATTTTTGATACAATAATTATTATTCAATTATATATTGAACAATTTTGGATACGTTAAATTATGGAATTTTCTATGGATACGATTTAGATACCATAAATTATGGAATATATATATATATATATATATATATATATATATATATATATATATTTATATATATATATATATATATAATTGCATTGCGTTTTATATCATAGGATAGACACAACCTTGAAAATGGCAGGCGTTTTCATATCCTTTTAAAGTAATGACGACTATTCAGAAATGAAACTGGTTCTTTCGAAGCTCTTGTCTGACAGTTTTCTTCTTGTTCTGTCAACGAAAGGTTTCAAATGTATTCATTTTTTTCTGCATAAATACAAGGAGAAATATAATAATTCAGTCTTTCATCTTGAGCTTCATAAAACCCAATGCTGGGAAATTTCCAAGTTCAACATCAAAAGCAAATATTTATTTAAAAACTAACATACGCGACATCCTTAAAAGTAACTGTCCACACACTTAAGCATTCTCACGCTCGTTGGATATGTATGCATATAAATTTAATAATTTCAAAAAAAAAAAAAGAAAGGAAAAAGAAAAGAAATAAAGAAAGAAAGAAATAGAACCAGCCTGGCTACTTTTATATGTCCATATTTGTAATCTGCGTTAGAGATCATTCTATAGACCCAGGTAAAAGCCAGATTTTCAAATACTCATTTGCAAGATGATTTAGCTTATTTCTCTTTTATGCACCATGCCCCATCAAGGCGTAGGTGGCCTTGCACATCGTCCTGTTCCTTGTAATTCTTAATAAGGTCTGTCTTTTTTGTTATTTCTACAAACTCTGTTCTATTAGCAAGCAAATAACTAATGCGTTGCTTTCCTCTTTCCCAATTTTCCTCAATCTGTCTTGTGAGTATCAGGTTTTCCTAAACGTCTTTGCTTATTACATGCCCTAGAAATTTAAGTTGCTTCTTTCTGATGTCAAGTATAAGTTTACTTTTCGTTTCTATTTTCTGTAAAACCTCTTTGCTGCTCACATGTTCGGTCGATAGTATCCTCAGCTTCTTTCTGTAGAACTACATTCCTGTTGCTTCAAACCTCTTCTTCATCTTTGAGAAGATTGTCCAGCATTTGCTGCCATACAAGAGGACAGATATAACGTAACTGTGCAACACTTTTTTCTTTGTTTCTAACGAAATTTGCCTGTTTCTTAATACTCTGCTTAGCTTTTGAAATGCATCTTTAACCATCCCAATACATCTTCGGATCTCAGTGTCGCACTTTCCGTCCTCTCTTAGAACACATCCCAGGTATTTATATTACTGTATTTGTTTGATTTTAGTATCCACGATTTGTAATTTGCATTTGTTACCATAGAATAACAGGAGCCCTATTGGCCTACGTATAGTTCCATGTCTTTCTTCTGTATTTTGTTTCTTCTAGCACGTGTTTAAGATCCGGAGCTGCTCTTGTAAAAACTGCTTTGTCTGGAAGTCCATTCCAATTATTAATGATTCACTGACAAAGGTAATGAAAAACAAGTAAGTTTTAACGTCATATTAACCCTCTACAATTTAACTCGACCTTACACAAAATCAGTCTATAATGGTACGTATACTTCTAAAGAGAAAAACAAAAATATTTTTCATTTTAGTGCCTCACCTCCGAACCGCTTTTTGCATATCTTTGATAAGCCAGGGATACCAAGCCTGATGAATATATTTTAGGATAGGTCTTACAAGTGATTTATACATCATATTTTCTATGGATTTGTTTGAGTAGGTCCTGTTGATGACAGCGAGTATCCTGTTTATATTCTTGACATTTACAGCTACGTGATGACAGCTGTCACTCCCAGGCCATAGGGTTAAATCTTGGCTTATACAATTTCATTCACTTCGAAGATTATGACCTTGGGAAAGACATAAATCCACCATAATAGGTGAACTTATTTAATCGTGTAAACCAATACTTATTGATAATATCGGCCAGGGAGTCGATCCTAGCATGGAATACTGATGGAAATTACTTGAAAACCATAGCACGCATTGACCGAAGACTTATAGGTGAAATTGGATAGATTGAACTTTTTGGAAGTCGTTGATTGTTGTGCTGACGTGATGTCACAAGACATCGTGGTAGAGGGTTTGAGAATACTTGCTTTGTTTATATACTGTTAACGCCAAAAGAGGACTAAAATAGTCATATCTTCCCTTACTCGTATCCTTGAACGATATATATATATATATATATATATATATATATATATATAAATAAAAAAAAACAAAAACGTCTGTGGAACGAACGGACAGTTTGCCAAGATCTAAAACTCTTATTCAGATAAAGTCTTGAATAAAAACGACAAAAGGGAAAAAGGAAAAGAAAAAAAGCCCAAGGCAAACTTATCTACTCAGTAAAGTACTCGAAACCTAGATTGCCTAGACCGAGCAAAAAACGGTTAACAACGGAAGGATGACTTTAATCGTAAACTGAGTTTCACGCGATCTTCAGACAACTTGAATACACACACACACACACACACACACACCAGTATCCACTAAAAATAACTTTTAAATTGATAAAAAATAATTGCCGGATAAATAAAAAAAAATCCATTATAGAATTATCTGTTTACGCTTCAATATATAAATGCACATACACACACACATACATACATACATACATACATATATATATATATATATATATATATATATATGTGTGTGTGTGTGTGTGTGTGTGTGTGTGTTTGTTTGTTTGCGTGTGTGTGTGTGTGTTTTGTTGATTATTGAGTTTTTCTAGTATTCTTATATTTTTCTGATTGGTAGGGGTTAAGAAGTGCAATAACTGACCATAAGGTCAGCACTTTCGGCCATTCATTTAGCCATTTTGATGGGGTCTCTTATTAATAGTTATTAATTTCTTTTAACGCTTTTAAGTAATTGTGTGATGCATATTGTTTGTTATTTGCTATTAATTTCTTATGCATCACACAATTACATTTTAAAAGACAATGCTTTTTATTACAACTCTCAAGCCAATTATTTTCTATGCTATATTTTACTGCAAGTAATACGACGCTAGCGATGTATCGGTTTTGCGATACACCTAACTTCTTCAGCTCGCAATTGAGAGGACATATTTGTTGCCTCGGGTGACATCGTTTGTAATCTCGCCCTAACTACAAGAGCTTGATGTTTATAACCAAGGAGGCCTGTCCTAGATGCGGCTATTTGCCCACTATCTTCCGATTTTATAGCCCTTTCTACTCTAGATTTTTGTGTCGTTTTCTCTGCTAATCTATCTTGGTTTAGCCGCTTACTATACTCAGCAGTAAACGACCTAATGTCTTCATTAAGGTGAGCCCAGCACTTATTTCCAACTACAGAGACTGTCATTTCCCGCATTAGAATTAGTAAAAGCTGCTCCTGAAAATTCTTCTCATAGAACAAAGATGTATTGAATTTCCAGTAAACAGCAAAGCTAATCCTAGGGTTGTCTAAGTTTAGACGAAACGGGACAAGACTATATTCCGAATAAAATATGGAATGAAGACTTGGACAGTCTAAAAGCTCTCAGACCACTCTCCTAAGACTCGGTCAATGTAGCTTGTAAGCAACACCGAAGCCGAGCTGCCCGTGTTCGTCCAAGAACATGTTCCAGAACATTCAAACTCGCCAAAAAGAGAGCCATTGTCAGATCTTCTAGGGTTGGCCGTCCGCTTTAAACATTGTCGGGGTGAGGATACCGATGGCCTTGCCCATTGACCCCTGGCCCATTTCAGTCTTAATGTGACCGTCAATCGCGAGGCACCCGATATCTTACGGAAAGTTAACTTTAGCGCTCTATATAGGGAGGAGTGAAAAAAAACTGAGACCTTCCCTGAACAAAATTGTTTAAGATTCTTTGTTTCACCATTCTCGACAATTGCCAAAGGGAGTGTGATGTCGAAGCTTATGTTTGCCTCCTCCACTATCTCCCAAGAACCAGTCTGGATGACAGTAAGGCATCTGGAAAATTGCGCGAGTCATCAATGTCTTTGCCCACAAACTTCTGGATCGAAAACACGTACTTCAGGGGTTCGATGCGATTACCATACTGCTTGGCTCTCTCCATTTGGCTCGGAGACGCCCGGCAAACGTCTACCTGCAGTATTATATGGCAAAATTCCTTCTTTTCCCTTTTGTTTCCACTGATGGGCTTTTCTGCCTCTTTTGTGCGCTGTGTTGGAGAAGGAGATTGGGCAGAAACGGAAGATTAGAACAACTTCAAAGAGGAAGCCAGATATTTCGTGTGATGGAGAAGACGGGGCAAAGGCTGAGGGACGAAACACCACCACTGGCTTAAGTTGACGAGTAGCTTTTTTGGCCTGCGTAGTAGCAGGTGATTGTTGTCGTGCTCTAGGCGTGGACACCTTTTTAGGTGGTGTATTTTTGGAGAGGATAGGAGAAGTGACTTAGTCACTGGAGGAGGAACTGACCGTTTCTGAAGGGCTGAGGAAAATGGAACAGAGGCTGAAGAACGTGATACTCACACAGGCCCAGGTTGTTTTTGGCTTTTAGTTGCCTTGTAATTCTTTTATTTAGTTGAACTTTTCGAAACACAAGTCGAATTTTTACTTAGTTCATGCGGAGTCTCACCCTTGTGAATGGGACTGTTAGTGCCTTTGTCCATGGGAGCTTAAAAGGGTACTGAGATTCCGCAGATTGGCGTTTCCCTCCCACTCTATCCACGACCAGCCATTCCTGTTTATCTTCTGCCTTCTTTTTGGCAGGCAATGTGGGCTCTGGGCTTTTTGACCACCGGTGCCAGCCACATGCAGGCCTATTACAGGCACCGGGGAACAAGTAGTTTCAGCTTGAGGGGGATTTGAATCAGATTTAGGCGGGTATCCAGAGGCTTTCTTCTCTGGACAGAAAGTGTCGAGGTGATCAATCACATTTCCAACAAGTTGTTTTTTTCCCCGTCACGACAGGGTAATTTTTCCTGCCTTTCTACAAGCTGTTGGAAATGGAGATGAATGCTTCTCGGTCCAACATCAGTTTGAAACCCCACCACACGTCTCATATTCTGGAGTAACACTCACTAATTGGCCATACTGTATAAGATATGTCCCTAAGTGCTCTCCGAGAATATAGTCAGGAATCTCGTAGATTGCGACCTTTGTCCTACGCCATCCTCGGTATTCTGTGCGGATGATATAAACGTTTGTGATTAAATAACTGAACCTTACCGCTACAATCCTCTGTTGTGCGTAACAGTATGTCTCACATGAAGAATCCTAAATCTTTAATGATCTGTTGAGATTAAACTAAATTCCATGACTGTGTTTTTTGTGCACCGACGAATTTTTCCCGCGAGCTTGTCGAACACAAAAACTGACACTGTTCTTTTTGCAATGCGGTCTTGTGCATCGAGGTCTACCAAAAGCATGACATCAGGTACCACATGAGCTTACTGTTTGGCTCACTTGACGTACTCCGCCACATTAACAATGCATTTCGGGTGGTGGGGAACTCCAAATAGATTTAGATTCTCCAGGAGCTACACTGTCGACTTCGTCAGCCGCCAAGCTGATACTTGAGCCTTTCTAATTTACTTTTTGTCCATTTTCTTTGCATAAAGAATAACGAAAAATGCTTTTCAAGATACTGGTTGGGAAATAGCAACAATACGATTTCTCACTTAGTCGTCTATTTCTTCATTTCGGCTTCATTAACTTCCGGCCATGGGAAGAGGGCCCTTACATTCACTGACCATCCAGGCGACTGCTGGTTTCTCACTGCTTGCTGGTCCCTTCTTGGCTACTGGTCACCTACTTACTCCCTGACTTCCTGTCTCTCTCTCTCTCTCTCTCTCTGTTTATATGGATACTGGCCGCCCCCCCCTTATCCGTCCACTTGTATTCCAGAAAAGTAGACCGCCCCAAAAGTTGGATGGTTTGTCAGTTTCTTCAAAGGATTGTAATTTTATGATTATCTAAAATCATTGACAAAACTGTTTGTTCTCATTTCAAAGGTCGGCGGGAGTCATGAAACCTGAAAACTCTGGCAATCAAGACACTGGAGACAAAATTCCTAGGAAACTCAGATAAGTAAATAGACTTAAAAGGAAAAGGAATTTATGTAATTTTCTCCTAAGGATATGTGAGAAATCGTATTGTTACTATTGCAATCTCCAACTGCACGCGACCTTTACAAATTACACAGCACCCCTACTGACAGGCAGGATCTATAGCCTCACACACTCATTTATACATCTCTAGTATCTGTCCCAAAGGGCTAAATATGTAAATCGACTTCAATGGTGATTTTGAAAGTCACTATTTAAATTAACTGGTTTGATCGTAAAAAGCAGCGAAAAATGTTTGGCGAATAATTTGTGTAGATTCGGATCCATTAGATGCTTCTCTAATCACTGCACATGTCAGTATCGAAAAATAATAATTTTTTTATCCTTTTAAAAAGTGTGATCCTATTCACGATATAAATACAGTTTGAAATCAATCCCTGTATTATTATTAATGGTGTGAAATTACACAATTATAGCCCAAGGCCGAAATGGGGAGGGGTTGAGACTGGTCGTCACTAACTATCTTATACCTAGCTATTCACGACGCATTCACTCATTACAATTTGCCCATTCACCACAAAATCTCGTCCGTCACCAATCAATCCTCCATACACCATAATACCACATTCTCTCAATGGGGTCCTACAAAACGCGCCCCATACCATAAAAATATAATGGTTATATATGTGTATTTAAAAATTTATGGATGAATAAAATGAGAGGAGAGGGAGATGAACCCAATAAGAAACTAAAATGTTAACAAAAAAGAAACTAAACATAACTGATGTTAGTAGGACCCGCCCAACCCTCAAAAAAGAGAGTCCGCTGTATTCTGCCCCTTGGACAAAATCAAGAGATTCTCTTGCTAAGGGAGTGGGAAAGGAGAAAAATATACGGACATGGGACATATAAAAGCTGACCCAGTCGAGATAAAAAGGGGCTGAAACAAACTGGGGAGATTGGGAATCTCAACTTGGATCATAACCAAAGAGGCAGCCGTTACTCACATCAACTAGGTACATAAAAATTTGTCTAACCTAACCAAGAGGATGGCTCCGCAGGAAACCACCCCGATGTGACGTAATTGACCTAGAAGAGAAAATCAAGGCTAGCCCCGTTCAAACGAACCAAGCTCGCCTCTTTTACGCACCTTTCGCTAAAGACTGTCGAATGCAAGCGTTTTCTATCAGTTCTAATCTTCATCTTGAGCTGATGCTCAAAGAACTGGATCAGATCCTGATGAAAAAGATGGTTGCCTCGCAAGACTTCCTCCATTCGCGTCGTCCAAATCACCATTCAGGCCGTGGCCAGCAGCGTCAGAAATAACATTCGTTTTACCCCAGAAAACGGGGGCGACACACTCGTATGCGCGATCAATGAGCACGTTTTTTCGGGAGTGAGACGAGCCGTCAACTCGCAGACATGGTCCCATAAGGGGCGCCCCCGGGGACAATGGTAGAAGGCATGCGAAGCAGTTTCCGCTAAACCAAGGCCCCACCGTTCACAGTCTGGCAAATCCGCCAAGCCCCATATTAAGACCTTGTCATTGAGAGGCAGCCGATTCCGAGCCAATCGCCAGGTAAGCGAAAACTCAGAGTTACTGAGATAATCCGCCGCTGGCGCCGAAGTCTAGAAAGAGCGAAACTCCTCCTCCGACAAGTCGACCTACTCACGTAGAGAATCCTTCGTAACCCCCTCCACTAAATAACGATAGAAGACCTTCCTAGGCTGAGAAAGGTCACTGGACCGAGGAGCAGCCAAAAGGGAAAAATAATTCCGATTGATCCGGGGGTTTACGATGGCGCTCAACCCACGAGATGGGGGGGGGGACTGATAGTAAGGAAAGCGAACGCATCCCTAACAATCCCCGCCATAATCGAATCAATGCGCGGCGTAGGGAAGCCAACCTCGAGGCAAGTTTGTGGCTCACCAAGTGTGGCATTCCCAGCCCCCCATGACACGGACGTTGTGCACAGACTAGTCTGTCGAACTGATGCCCACGTTCCCTCCATAAAATGGAGGAGGCGAGCGATCGAGCGGCTTCCTATGGTCTTTATAGAGAGGAAGTACGGACAATCGATAAAAGACAATCAGGAAAACGTAAGTGGCACACTCATCCGCCCTTCCCTTCATGAATAACCTCCGTCGACGGCAAGTGTGACCTGTCAACTATAACTGCGTAGTATTACTATTTCGTCATCCATAACTGCGTACTTTTACAAACTGTTTGTCTGTAATAGAAACAAATTGCAAATTACCAGAAAAATAGTTTTTAGCCATCAATTAAAATATAAAAATACGCTTCACAATCAGTCTAAAAAAATATGGTGAAATAATTTGATTATCTGTGCGTCTTTCAGAATCTGTTTACTGCATCTCTCTGTCTCGCTCTCTCTACACACTGATGTTCGATCCTTAAAATTGTTTCAGCGATTGATTTCTTTTTTACCACTTATCAGTCGTGCATTATTTAAGCCGAAATATATTTAGGATTTTGAGAATAATTATTTTTTGCGAAGGAATATTGTATATTATTTTGCGAATAACAATTTTTCCAGATACAAATCCTACTATTTAATCCATTACTGGGGGAAAGAGATGAATTAATACCTATCTAAACGGTGTTTGCAAATAAGTAACTGAAACAAACACAACTGGAATTCGAACTTAGTTATTCAATTTCTCACTCCGACCCACTATCCAATAAGCTACGCAAACATCCTTCAAGGTATAATAGGGCTATTGAAAAACTGTATTCCCAACGTGTTAGCAATTCTTCTCTTGGTCCTGTCTTGCTCACGAAATTATTTTTAATCTTTTCCCAGACTTATCCAGCCGTGCGAAATACATGTCTATATTAATATGTTAATTAATTTTTCATAATTATGTGTGATCGCGTACACGCGTATGTTTGTGTGTCTGCGTATGTGTCTGTGTATGTGTCTGTGTTTGTGCGTGTACGTGCGAGTGTGAGAGTATGTGCTTGCATTTGTAAGTGTGCATGCGATCGGAAAATTAAGCCGGTAATAACCGAGAACGACAACAAAAAAATGGCGGGAAATGGCCGTCGGTATCGACCAACCATTACGTCCTTTGTGATGACGGCAGCTCACGATATTCGGTCGAGTTTCAAAATGAACCATCTGAAGTGTCAGACTCAGGATAGGCAATGCTGGACAGATTTACCCAGAGGAGAGCAAAACGCCACTCGTCAAAGCAATAACTGTCTGTGACATCTGTGACGAGACATTTTGCATAAGGAAGAATATAAAAAAACGAAGGCGGCTGATAAGATCCCAAATGGGAGAAAATGGGAAAAAAAATATTGCGATTGAGAAAGATGGAAAAAACAAATATAAGAGCCAAGGATTTTTTTTTTTAAACTTTGCCATCTCATGACGTCATTAGCAACAAACCAATGAAAAGAATAGATAAATACGAAACAGGTATGAAGTGTTTTCTTCAAGAAGAGATTGTGAAGGAAGAAATAATGAAATCCTTTGCAGGGTCGTTGGTTATTGGCCAAATAGCTAAAGTCCTGCTCGTGGTATTGTAATTACTCCGGAAATAAATAAGGGCTATTATTTTCAGAGAATCACTTATATACTTCTTTCTCGTTTTATTCTCCACTATTTTGAATTAAAAGTTGATCTTTACCTAAACTGGCTGCCCACAAAGGCTAGAGATTCCAGGCTATTCTCAGCTTAATCCATAGCTGGGCAAGTGGGGAGAAACGAACAATTCATGCAATAATAGCTGAAAGAGAAGAGATGGGTTCATGCCTTTCCCAAGACATCTGTGCGAAAGTGGACATGCTAGATCGGAATTTGATCTCGTCACGCCGATTTAAATTTGCACGCCGTTAGCCATTACGCTTTTGTTTGTTGTTTTTTCAATTTTTTTTTTTCTGGATCCACCTCTTCTCGATTTTATTTTATTTATCCGTGTCTGTGGAGCGATTTAGAGATATGTGCAGAGCGTAACATTTAACGATGCACAGAGTTGAATCATATATATATATAATTACATATATAAATAAATTTGAAACAGATCAGCCAATCAAGCTAACTTGGATTCAAGCTTTCTGTATCCTCAGGTAATATAGGCCAATACACACACACACACACACACATTTAGACACGCACACACTTAGACACACACACACACACATATATATATATTTAAAGTTATGATTTGTGGTAAAAAATTTTATGATGGTCATGAAAAGACGAAATTTCTTTTAATTACCACTCATGATAATAATAGATAAAAAGTAAAACTGAAAAACGAGCTAGCTAACCGGTTTCTAACCTCGCTCAACAGAGTTAAATCGTGGTTAATAAATGATAATAGAATTATTACTAAAAAGACATGGACAATATGTATTAGTTGAGGAAAATCCGCAATCTTAAGTACACTCCTTGAGACATTCTGACCAATACGTATGGGTCATCCATGGCGGAGCGCCTAATAAATGGCCATAACTGTACCACTCATTTCCTATTGTTAGTAAGTCCCACTCGAATTACCACTTGAAAGTGTTGGAGGCCATTTATATTTTATCTTTGAAGCCCACTCTGTGTAAACAGAAGGATTTCGTACTGGGCATCCAAATAATTTCCATCTAAACAATATTTTTCTTCCAATGCATATACTTCATCTTTTTAATGATAATTCTATTATAATCATGATGAGTGGTAATAAAAATAAATTCTGTCTTTTCATGGCGGTCATAGATAGATAGATAGATAGATAGATAGACAGATAGATAGATAGATAGATTTAAGAATAAAATCTAAAGGTTAAAAGAAGTTAATAGGCTGAAACATAAAATAAAACATGGGTTCAAGAACAAAATCGATAAATCGTGAAAATAGTA
>CAHIKZ030000168.1:212500-237500 GCA_903632075.3 Acanthosepion pharaonis
GAATGCTACATTTATTAAAAGAGAAAAGAATTTAGATGAAAAGTTATTGAGAGTGCAATTATCGAATCTAGCCAACATGTTAACACACGTCCCTGTAATTTTTTACATACCGTCCTTTACCAAGCCAACATAGATGGCCATCGAGTGTTTTAAAAATAAAGAAAACGGTTAACTCAAGACCTTTAAATATTTAAAATAAATAAATACGTAAATAATTCATCAAAATAAAATGATAAATAATAATTATATGAAAAAATATATATATATACAAATTCAACAACAACAACAACAATAACATTTATTCATTCGTTTATTAAGCAATAAATTACATCAATTAACGTCATCCATTGTTTACCTTTCCTTACATCGTTGGTTTTAAAAATATTTTTGAGCGTTCTTAAACTTGAACCCTTAACGATAATTCCCCCCACTTTACTTCTCTTGATAAATACAGCTTGATAAAGTCCCTTAAAGGACGAAACGCATTGGTAAAGAAAGATTTTCCTTTTGTCTTTACATATATACATCTAAGTATGATTGTGTTTATACATGAGCCTGTGTATACGTCTCTATACAAATGAATATGTACTCAGATACGTACATATATATATATATATATATATATATATATATATATATATATATATATATATATATACATTTTACATATGATAAGGTCTGATTGCGTGTTCGACAGAGAGTCAGCGTAAAGGAAAATCCAAATTTTTCCCTGTGTCCATTTATTTATTATTCGTGAACTGCCATGCCTTCAAGGAAATGCCCCACAATTTGGAATACAGAGATAGATTTCCTTAGACTGGTTGCCACGAAAGTCTAAAAACCCACCCTTCTCTGCTATCTAACGCATAGCTGGGGATGAGGAATATAATTATATAATTATAATGTGAAAGTGAGCACAACTAAATGGGCTGGAATTTGAACTCGACACGCTGTTTCCATTGTGACACGATAACTGTAACATGACTCGCCCATCCTAATACTTAATTCAATTAAATAACGTATATAATAGAGAAAATCATCAATCTTAAAATAAAAAACATTTTAAATAGAGCATTTCTAATGTCGTTCTGATCACAAGATGGCATTAAATTAAATGAAAATCTTCAATATTATCAAAATGGCGATCAGCGCGTGGGTTGGATCATGAGAATAAAACGTAATGCCCAAGCTGAACAGAAATTCTTCACATTATAATAAGAAATACAAAAGCCCAATTTTAATGCCCATGTTTTTTAAGGTAATATCGAAAGGAGCATAGGGAATTTCAAGCGAAATTCGACTAAAGGATAATTATTTCAATAACATAAATCGAAGTGTTTCTTCTTTGGCAGTTAGAAAAAAAAGTGGCTGGAAGCAGGACAATGAGACAGATAAACGGCAAACTGAGTTAGAATTTAAACTGAAGCTGCTTATATTAAATTAACACTATTACACTTGGGAAAGGCATGAAACAACATCCCTGAGTTCTTCCCTATCGTCAGATATCTTCACAAAAATGCCACATTTCTTGTATGCAACAAAGTTTGTCGGAGAAATGGGTCAGTTTGGACTTAATGAAACCACTTTGCCGTATGTATCATCAAGGGCAGTAATAAATGTATAAAGTTAGTTACACTCTTTGTCAACCTTGACAAAATATAATAGACAAAATATATGCTTTTAACTCCAACAAGTCCTTCACATTTTTATTATTAAAGATAACCTATTTCACAAAGCAACTCATAAACTGTATAAAATTAGTTACACTCTTTGTCAACCATGACAAAATATAACAGACAAAATATATGCCTTTAACTCCAACAAGTCCTTAACATGTTTTTATTATTGTTAAAGATAATCTATTTCACAAAACAACTCATTAATTCGAGAAATCTAAAACAATATTGTACTTCTTCTCTTACAAACAGGACATAAAAAATAATATTCTTTATAAACCGACTTCTTCTACTGACACTAAAGTGACCACTAAACACCCCTGTTTTGTTACCATTTCGATAAAAATACCTCGTTACTCACGTATTCAGGCCATGATATTCCCAACATCCTTCTGTAGAACAACATTCTGTTGCATCAAGTCTCTCCTTCTTCTGGTAGGATACCCCACATTCACTGCCATACACGAAGTTTGATATTACATAACAGTTTAGTACACTTTTCTTTGCTTCTAACGAAATTCTCCTATTTCTAAATACTTTGCTTACCTTTTGGAAATTGTCAATTCAATCATACTGGATGCTCGATATTTTTAATCTTGTGGAAGAAGCGTAGTACACTATGATTATATTAATTATACAAGTCATATTTTTGCCATAAAATTAGTATTAACCAATCGACGCAGTATAACCACCTGTAGATTAATATCGTAATACCTACCTACGCAATGTGTTACGCCCTTCAAAAGTCAAATGAAAGCTGCACCCACCCTAAAAGAGCAAAGGAGTAATAAAACTTTTGTCTCCGTCCATTTACTCCGTTTTTCGTTTCATCCGTTTTTCTTTTCGTTTTTCTCGAGCTTTATTCCTTACTCGCTAATCCCGCAATTTTTTCCCCCATTTTTCCTTCATTCACTTGCTCTTTATCAATCATGTTGTAAAGCGGAAATGAACATATAGAAAGCTGATCGCTATTATGTCTTCGCGCGCGTGTATACAGGACACGGAGAGAGAAAAAAAGACATTACTTTGATCCTAACCTAAATGCCATAAAGCGACACTTTGACTCGAAGTAGACGCACAAAAGAGCCGATTGTATATAAAGAATATTATTGTTTTTATAGCTGCTACATTCGTATATATAACTGGCCAACGCCAGTCTAGACAGAACCCAAAAGCGTCTTCGCGTCCTTGTGCGTGATAAATTATTTTCCGCCCTGCAACACATTTCTCACAGATGAGATATCGCAAGCCTCTCACTGCTGTATTGCTACGCCCATGGAAAGTTCTCAGACGAACTACATACCTTAGTTCCACCAGTTCTACCCTTAACGGCTAAGACCCGCCATGATACACACATTGTAGCGAAACACTCTTATTCTCTACGTATTCTACTGGTGAGAAGTGAGTTCAACTCGAACAGCTCCTTTCCGTCAACAACTGCACTGGGGAACAGCCTCACTGGGTAACTTATACCGACTCAAACTTAACTTAACCGATTCAAGTCTAGGGTTAACCGTTATCTACCCCACACATCCTTATACACTGTAGCTCTTACTCTGTAACACGCTAGCTTGAGTGGCTCCCTGAACTTTTACATGTTGAAACTCATTGTTTAAAAAAAAAAAAAAACAGATGTGTGTGTGTAATTCTCTACGTGTGATCATGTATAGTAGTGAATTAGAGGTTTTATTTTTTTCCTCCGATTTAAATTGGTTTGTATATCCTTTCAAAGCAAGAAACATCTTCTCACCTGAGGTACTATTATATGTTCTTAAAATTATAGTATTCTTTATGGGTTTACTTCTGTAAATGTAAAACAGTCCGATGACGTCAATTATGACGTCAGAATCCAACCGAGAGACCGAAAAAGATGCGTTTTTATGTCCTTAAATACATTACACCTCGCTTATTCATTCTATGGAACCCTTTGTGATTGCAGGTTTTGCGTGTTTATTTTAAACTCGTTAGGTTTTTCCAGTGTTTCACTGAATAACAAAGAGCTCTGTTTGTATATATGTCCTTCTTATATATATATTTTCTTTTTTTTTTCGCGTATACATATATATATATATATATATATATATATATATATATATATATATATATATATATATATATATTTAATATTATATTGGAACACTCCCAAAAGAACCACTTTTTGTTTTCTTTTTAACCGTTAGTTCTTAACGAAAAAAAAAAAAACGAAAACAAAAAATGTTCCAATTTTTCTCTTTATTTTCTTTCCTTCAACCGTCTTACATTTAAAATCCACAATCCATACAGTTTTCTGTTTTGTGAAATTCGCATCCTTCTCAAGAAATTCATATTCTCTTGATAGTAGTAATTTCATTTTAACGCTTTTCTCGCTATCTCTCCTCCTTTCTCGATTTCTATTTCTTCACTTTTTTATTTTTCTAAAGATTTTTTTAATAAAGCAAGCTGCTCCAAAAGTAATGCCTCCTTTATTGTATACTGGAAGACGATAGCAGAGGCGGAGTGGTCGAAACTTTCTACCAATAACACAATTTTCTTTGTTATAGATGTAAATGTGGTAAAATAGAGTCTGACATGAAAGCGAATGTGTATCTTTAAATAAATGTGTATCTTTAAATTCCATTGTGCAGAAAAAAATTGTGATCACGGAAACTAAACAGTGGATATGAACACAGCTATTTTGTATCCCCAAGGAAAATGCATGGCCAAAGTATCGTATTTTGTATCGAAAATTTTGTTCTCTCCAAAGTTGGTAACTGCATCTGTTGTAATTTCTAATTAAAAAGAAAGAATTACATTTGGAGTGTTCATCATATCTGTGATCAGCTAGACTGTGTTAATTATGTATATATAATGTGTTGATTACACACACACACACACACACACACACACACACACACACACACACACACACACACACATATATATATATATATATATATATATATATATATATATATATATATATATATATAAAATGACAATTGGAAAAAAAATCTTAGATTTTGACGACGCGTTTCGTCTTCCGACTTTTTCAAGGCAAAAATGAAATCGAAATGTTTTTGTTGTTATAGTTACATTAAAATCGATCTGAGAGTTTAACTATATATATATATATATATATATATATATATATATAAACATAGACAGAAATAGAACCTAGACTTGAACAAAATAGACGTCATTATTATATATTTAGAGCCTTTTCGGTCAAAGCTTGTTCAAAAGGTAATCGTTGGCGATATACAAACACAATCAAGACACATTAATGATAATAACGAATGAGGAGGGAAAGTTGGAATGCGATGAAGATAATTTTTAATTGTAAATAAATTCATGAACATTTTTTTTTTTAAATTGAGAAGTTCCAAAAGACGGTGTTAACAACGAGTAGGCCATTGGGCCCTATACTAGCCAATATTTTCGTAGGTTATTATGAGTGACTTTTGTTTGACAAGGTCCATAAATCAAACGTTTACACGAGTTACGTTGATGGGACATTTTCAATTTTTGATTCCGCCAGTGATGCCACTGATTTTTTTGTGGAATTCAATTCTCTCCATGCATCCATTCAGATCGCTATAGAGGTTGAGAGCGATAGGACATTTCTAGATGTTCTCGTTGAACGTAAGGATGGTGTTTTTTTTTATAAAAACCCACATTCATAGGCTTATACACAAGCTGGAACTCTTTTGTTCCCAAAGCCCGAAAAATTCGTTTAATTTCCACCCTGGTTCATCGTGCTTTGATGACATGTTTTTCTTGTTTGTTAGGCGAAGAACTTACTAGTATCCAAATGTTTATTTTTTTGTTTTTTTTAAGTAATGGATATCCTGCCAATATCATCAAACGCGTTATAGATGGTAAAATCAGACGTTATAAGGAACCAGCATTTCTAGGACTAAATCGGTGACCGATTTGTTTAAAGTTGACTTGACTCGGCAGGAAGTGTCAGCTGCTGTCTGACAGAATTTCAGCTTGTATTTCTTCATGCTACAATGCAGTTAAGTTGTGTACAGTGTTCCAAACAAAATCCGCGTTTCCTTACTTTAGTAAGGATCATTTGTCCTATTTTCAGAAAAGTTTAGTTATTTATAAATTCAGATGCCGATGCGAAGCGGTGTACATAGGACGAACCAATCAGAGTTTCGAAACGCGGATTACTGAACATATACCTGCGTATTTGCGTTCAAGTAGTCAAAGCCGTATTTTAAGAACCACTCCAGCAGTTCACGACTCGTCGATTAGATAGCATTTGCTGGATAATCTTGATTGTGCCGCCGAATATGAGACCACATTATTTTTTTCCATTCTACATAGTGCTCGCTCGGTTTACTAACTCCGAGGCCTCGAGGCTGTGTGTATATCAAATTCTACCAGCCGAGCCTATGCAAACAAAAAATACATTTAATGTGTTCCTTACATTTGACTGAGGGATTGTGCGTGTTATTTTTGTATTTTATACTCTTTTGGAACTTCCCAATTTTTTTTTATTCGTGAATTTATTTAGAATTAAAATTTATTTTAATCGCGTTTCCCTCCTCATTCGTTATTATTATTAATGTTTCTTGATTGTATATCGCCAACGATTGCCTTTTGAAAAAGTGTTGGCCGAACGTTTTTTAAAGGCACAATAATTTAGTAATTAATTAAAAATTTTAAAAATTAATTTAAAGTATATATATATATATATATATATGTGTGTGTGTGTGTGTGCGTGTGTGTGTGTGTATATATATATATATATATATATATATATATATATATATATATATATATATGTATGTATGTATGTATGTATATTTGAGCAGTTTCATTATATACGGTTGACAAGAAAGATATAATTGAATTTTATTAAGTTTTATCAGCACCCTTCCTTTTTCCCGTTTTGTAGAAGTAAGGGAGTACAAATATTTTCCATAATTTTCATTGTCCCAGGCGCTTTCGGACATTTCTGTAGCCGTTTTCAAGGCTGCTTTGGCTGTGGTCTTGTTATTTTTTCTCATGTTTTGACTGTTATGTTGTAATTTATTTTTCTATTCTTTTGAATAGCAGCGTTCATTCCATGTTGCACGTGGCTTGAATTCGAGTGAGCATCTTTCTATTTTTTTAAAATCTTTTAACACTCTATTCCCACAGTTAAATAATCTAAGAAGGATAGTATGAGAGAAATTTTTTATATACAGGGCCGCTTTAATAGCGAGATGTTTCTGATAATGTGATTTATATAGAATTTATGTTTTCGGCCAGAATTTTTCTTAAGGCTTCTTAAAAATTATGTCTTGATAGATGTTTTTTATACAACTTTGGACTGATAAGTAACACGTTAGGCGTCTACTTAATTAATTGGTAGTATGTCCGAAATAAGTAATTGATTTGTGACAGGAAATAAAGCTCGGAATGAAAACTGTCCATGAGTATTTCTGCGAAAGCAAATGCAACAGTATTGCCTGGAATATGAACTCGCCACTGCAATCCCAATTTCCGAGAAAATGTTACGCACATCCGTAGATAATTCTATTTATCCGTACTCTCTACCAAGGCTGGATGTGACACAATGTTGTTTTAACGTGGGGGTGCTTCATACGCATACTTATACATAGAGGCCAAGGACAAAAATTGATTTTTGCCCAATCCTAGCAACCACTGTAACGCTGGCATCGGTTTTACACCGGCCCAACCTGTTTAGTTTAGTGCAATGAGGTCGTTGCTGCCACAAGGTAGGAATACCGGCGGCTGGGCAACTTAAATCTTAAATGAGAGGAATCATAGCTCCACTTACAGTACAGGGGACGTTAACCACGCCTCAATAGACCCTTATTGGCTAATGGTTAACGCCTGTGCTAGGTAAATGAATAATTTGATTTGAACCTAGATTTTAACACCATATAGAAATTTGGAAAGATAATTTTAGAATGATAAGAAGGAAAGAAAAACGAAGATCAAAGAAATTAAGAAGCAGATAGCGAGAAACGAGACAAAAGGGAAATAACTCTCATCAAGGGAAAGTGAATTTGTTTAAAGGAATGCGTATTTCACAACTAACTGTTGAATATAAAATGTTTATGAACAGGCTGAATGAGAAAAAAGAAAAGAGAATTGGGAATTTTTTTTTCATTAAGATTAAGCAGTGGTTAAAAAAAATAAATAGCAGTTCTTTAGGGAGTGAACTAAAGTAACGTGAAATAAAAATGGAAAAGGGAAACCTGTATAAAACAAAATGAAGAAAATCGTTTTAAAAATATATGTATAAACAACTCTTTATTATACCATGAAATATATATAGAAACAACTCTTTATTATACAATGAAACACTGGAAAAAAGTAACAAATTTAAAATAAACACGCGAAGCCTGTAATGACAAAGGGTTCCATAGAACGGAGATAAAAAATGAATATTTCTCGGGCTCTCCGTTGGATACGATTGATAATATCACACATGGAATATCATATAGAATTAGCATAAGATAATTTATGACACATATATCATATTTCAGAGACGTAACGCAGTCTAACACACAGTGTGTCACATAGGATTAAGACAGATTACTTTATCACATACTGGCTTAGCATCTCACCTCATAGGGTCTTCTTTCAGATAAACCATATGGCTTTCTCTTCTCTAGGTCAACTGATGATGTACTAACAGTTATTGCTGAAAGAATCTATCAAGCTTTCGATAAGAATAGTGAAAGTCGGGCTGTTGCTTTGAACACATCTCGAAGGCATTTGACAAGATTTAGGACATTGTCTTCTTCACAAGTTGAAAGGATTTCTGTATGAATTTTTTAAAACGCTTTCGGTCTTTCTTATAGAACTGCAATAATAGACATAAACGGCCACTCTTCTACACTTTTTTTACATTTTTACAGGCGTCCCCCAAGGCTCTATTCTTAGACCAAAGTTGTTTCAAATTTTCATCAACGACCTTCCTGATGGCATCAGTTCTCAACTTGTTATCTGTGCTGATGGCACAACTATTCCTGTTTCAGTAGTAAGTCTGAGCGTTTCGATAAGATCAAATTGACAGCTGATCTAAAAGTTATCTACTGCCTGTTGTTAACTGGGGCAAGGAATGGCTTGTTAATTTTAACGCTACTAAAACGAAGCTGCTTTCTTTTAATTTTCACCATGGCTGATGCCAACCTCCAGGAGAATGATTTATTGTGCATTCTCGGACTAACGTTTTCTGCTGATATGAAGTAGAAATATTATATTGAGACAATTGCTCGATCTGCTACTAGGAAAGTTGGTTCCCTGTGTCGAGTTAGACAATCTTTCCCTCCAGAATCTATCTTACATATTTATAAGTCTACCATTCGCCCATGTTTTGAATACTGCTTCCATATCTGATCTGGTGCCCTTGCTATGTATTTAGAGAATCTTGAAAAAATACAAAGGTACAAAGAACTGTCATCACACCTTCAGTCACTTTCCCATCGTCCGTAATATAACTCTCCTGTGACTTCTTCCATAAATACTTTCATGGTTATTGTTTTCATGAATTTGCCTCTTTGGTACCCAAACTTTATGAATTTAAGCGCAGTACTAGATTGGCGGAAAGGTCCCATCATTTTACAGTTGAAATGGCTAGATGTAACCGTATGTTCTTTGCTATTTTTTTTTCAATCGCACTTCTCGCTTGTAAAAATCTTTTGGCTTCGTGCTTCCCAGTCAAATTTGATCTTCAACAATTTAAATGCAATGAAAATCTTTATCTATTGTTTTCTTAATCCTTGTTCTTTTATTGTTCTCTCTCCTTAATATTTTTCTCATATTCTGTAACACTCATTAACACATTGCGTCTTAGTGGCTTTATTACCTTGCTTGGGGGTGAAATGATTAAAAGAATTCAATAAGAATTCATAAGAATTTGTACTGATGTTGTTTTAATGGTTGTTTTAATTCTTATGCTTTGGTCAAATAAATATTCGTAAATAAGAAAGACATGTCAATGCAACTAAACTAGTAGAATTGATAAAATACTTAATAATATTATAAAATAACGTATTTATTAATCTTTTCTTATTAATTTTACGTTTTTCCTTTCTTTTTTGCTCTTTCCTTTTTGCTTATTTTTAGAGTTGCATAAACCACACTAACGTCAGTAGTGAAGTTATTTCCGATTTTGACAAATTTAAGTTCAGTTTCTTATAAACAAAACACTATATCCTAAGTGCCTCTGTTGGAAGCCGATACTAATATTTTTTTAAAAACAATCCAATCTTTTCCATCTAATAATATAATAATAATAATTTTTACAGCGATACACAGCAGATTTTTTGTGGTTGCCATTTCGAGTGTTGTCAAACATATGGATTATAGAAAGCAGTAACTTTTGTGATTTCTTGAAATGTAATCATCATCATTATAATCATCATCATCATCATCATCTTCTTCTTCTTCTTCTTCTTCTTCTTCTTCTTCTTCTTCTTCTTTATTCCGTGTCTCTTCAAGGCATGAACGATCATGCCTCTCCAAAACTTTCCAGGTCTTGTGGCAGTTTTCTCTCTTTACTAAACCTTTCGCCCTATTCCGCCAACCATTGCTACAATTTCGTCTCTCCTGCTCTCAATATGCCCTGTAAGCGTTAGATTTTCCAAGTCCTTTTTCCTCATTATGTGTCGAAAAAAATTCAGGTGTCTCTTCCAGAATAGAACTGTTCTTTTTGTTTTCACTTTCTTTAAGACGCCCTAGTTGCTTACTGGCGCCGTCCACGGAATTCTCAGTATCCTGCTGTAGAACCACATTCCTTTTGCCTCCAGTTTTCTCTTCATCTGTGGGGAGATCGTTCAGTATTCACGGCCATATATGAGGATTGATATCACATAGAAGGAGACACGGTGGCGTAATTGATAGCGGCTCGGATTGAGGAATCGGAGAGCCGAGTTCGAATCCATTACATTCACTTACGTGCTAATACCCTTGGGAAAGGTAAGAATCCTCTTCTTCTGTCTCCAGCTATGGGTAAGTAGCAGGACAGACCGGTTTCTATAGTTTTAGATAGCCACTGGTCTACTAGTCAGTCATTTATCGAAAGATACATGATCGCCTTAGCGTGTATCACGCATGGCACATAACTGACTGATCACATGGAAATCTAGCACTATCTTATTTTGTTTCTAATGACACTTTCCTGTTTCTTAATATTTTGCTTAGCATCTCAAATGTATTATTTGCTCGACCAAAGCTTGCTTCGGATTTCAGTGTCACATTTTCTTTCCTCTGTTAAATCACTTCCCAGACATTTAAACTTATTTACTTGCTTGGAAATGTACTTAATAGGACATCAAATAGAGTAGTGTGTAGGATTAGTTTCCTGTTATGTTACGGTCAAAAGCTGAGCTCAACCTATACAAGAAATGCATAATAAATTATTGATTTCTTGACTGTTATAGTGGAACACACCTATTCTATAGTTAATAGACTCTCCCACCATATAATAAGCAGGAGTAGTAAGAGTAATGAGGGGTCGCTTAGTGGGGTCGGTCAGTCAGTCGATGCCGGACGACTGTTAGTCGGATACTAAAGTATCAGCGACCACAACTAGATTACTCTGCGTCATTACTTATTATATGAAGTTCCTAACGTTTTGTACGTCGAATCTGTTTTAGGACCGACTTAGTACAAATACAAGCCTCCACTGTGAAATCACTCCATAACATTGACACAAATCAACAGTTGATCTCTATGCGGAATCGAGGATAACTTTTAGAGAAAATGGAATAAAAAAGGAAGTTCCAGTACACATAATGAAGAAAGAGGGTTTGGAAAATCTGATACTCACAGGACAGATTGAAGGGAAGAGAGATAGAGAAAAAACAACACATAACATACTTAGCGAGCTTTAGTAAATAAATGGCGGAACAAGGTTTAGGAGAAATAACGAAAAAAAAAAGACAAAATTTATTAAATAAATTTATTAAATTTATTTGCACGCTCCGGCCTTCTGCACATGGCGCAGTGGATATAGGCGTTAGTTAGATCCAGTGACAGGACCCAAAAGTGTGAGTTGTTAAGGCGGTGGAGAACTTGGAGAGGGGAATTAACAGGAGATAACTGATAATTGACATCCATTAGACATGGCACGTGCAAATAGAACAGTCTACCCCAGTGAGCGAAATAAAGGGTTCAGTTCGACATTCCAACGAGCTAAAGAAGGCTGGAGGGTACAACAGCCGAAATGTTGTGAAAAATATGACAAAAAAGATAGTCCGAATAATGTAAATAGTGAACGAAAAAAAAAAGATAAAATTTATTAAGAAGGATAGGAAATTGTGGAGAGACATGATCACCTACGTCCTGAAGGGACACGGCACATGAAAAGGATAAGTCTCATTAAACTAACATCTGAAAACGGGAGGCGAATACTGAATTTCGAAGCAAGAACAACTCCTACGGAAGATCTACGCTCCAAAATTACCTGTAAAAAAAAGAGATATCTATATTTGCACGCCAACTGTAGATTTCCTGTCAGGAATCTTTTTTGTCTTCTCACCTATGCGAAGATTCTTAAGAAGGAAGAACAACGTCGAACTTTTCAGAGCGTTGCGAAGTAACAACGTAATGGGGAAGAGGCAGTCGAGACGCGGGAAGAGAATTAACGGAATGAATGAAGACAAAACAAAAAGAGCAGACACCACGGAAACGCGGCATTCGTCTAGAAGGGAGGTGGGGAAAATGAGAATGGAAAAGGTCAATAGCACTTAAAGTGGCCAAGTGAGAATATGGAACCGACATACGTGGGTAATATTTAGATGTTCTAGTATTAAACCTTAGTAATATATATTTGTATAGTTGCATACTTACTAAATATCACTGATGATGTGACGTCAAATATAGTCTGGCCTCCAAAAATACGAAAGCATATTTCTCTTATTTTAAACCCAACACATGCTGATGATAAATTACACTGCGGATTACGGCTACATCATGCTGAAACACAAGTTCCCGTAAGATTACTGTAGTTAAGCAACGTCGAAGTTGGTCAGTACTTCGATGGGTGACTACTTGGGAATACCAGATGCTGTAAGCTTGGATGTGCGGGTGGTGTAATGGATAATGATTCAGAATTGTTAATTGGAGAGTCACGTTCCAATTCTAGTTGATTTCGTTATATTTCACTTACGCACAAATAACCCTGGAAAACGAATGAATCCACCTTCTCTCCCCCAGCTATGGGTTAATTAGTATGACTTGTATTACTCAATCCTTATGATCTCAAAAAAAAATTACAGTCTAAAAAAAGATTTTTCCTGGGTTTAAATAACCTGCAAAGAGTTAATAAGTCAAAGAAACAATCAATCATTAAATATTACCCTGTCTCACTCTATAAATCATTTCTTGTTACGTTGATGTATAAAATACTTATTCGAATCTATAGGTTCATTTATTGAATTACGAAGCGGGAGATTCCGCCAGGATTTATTATCTTAACATAAAATACGAAGATGAAGTCGCAGAGGGGAAAAAATCTACAGGAATCCCTAGAGAGGAAAGTGGAAAGAAAGGACTAACCATCAATTGTAAGAAGACACAATGTTGGGTTGCCAGCAAGTGGAACGGGCAGAGATGCGAATTACGAAGTAGAGATGTCGAAATCAAGTACAGAAGTTCAATTATCTAGAAAAAGAAAATGGAAATATGTGACGTCGAAATTCGAAGGGAAATTTTAACAGCAAATGTTGTTTTCCAAAAACGAAAAAAAAAAAAAAAAAACAGTGCTAAACTGTTATGTAATACCAATCTTCCTGTACGGATGGCGAGAATATCTGAGGCAACAGAGACATGGGTTGTCAAAAGAATATCTTGGATGGACTATGTTGGCAGTGAGGAATTTTAAATAAAATGGAATGAAAAAGGACAATTATACATAAATATCAGAAACAGACAGTTGTGTTTTTTTTGGGGGGGAGGGTCATATAATGAAGAAAAAAGGCTTTGAAAATTTGACACATACTCGATCGATTTCTGGAGAAATAAAAGAGTTTTTGTTTATTTCTTTGTTCCACACACACACACACACACACATATACATACATATATATATATATATATATATATATATATATATATATATATATATATATATATATATATATATATATATATATATCGAAGACGACAATTAACTTTGCATATATGGGATTCGAAGCCTCCAAGATTGTGAGGTTGTGCATTTCACAAAAAGGTAATAAAACCTTCCCTTGCTGTCAATTTTTCCTTGTTGAACGGTCTGGTTCGAATGTGGTTTCCCCAATTTAAGGCACTCTTGAAAGACATTACTGCTTTACTAAGACGGTTGATTTTCCAGTCCGGTAGATGAGAATTACACACACACACAAACAGACACACACACACACACAAACACACACGCGCGCGCACACACACACAGACACACACATACATGCACACATAATCATCGAAAATTCTATCTCGGAAATGTTTAACATGACGTCTATGAAACGTGTGTGAGTATTACTCCTCTAACTAGCGTTCTATTTAGGAGTACAAAAGGAGCGAGCAGTCAGTCTGCTGCTCTTTTTTTTGGTGTTGTGATGAAACGAGAACATCGGGATTTATCTCCACCGGGAAAATTTTGCTTCTGACAAATCGACTACTTAATTTCAGGCAAACTACATGCATCACACACTCGTAGTACATAAATGTTTCTTCGTTTTTATTAAGTATTTGTACACACTTAAATATAATTTCCACTTTCTCTTCTTTTGCAACCTATGTTCGTTTTGTTATATATATATATATATATATATATATATATATATATATATATATATAACTCCGCCAAGTGTTGAATTTATTTCTTGTGAAAAATGTTGAATTAATGTATTTTGAAATCTTCATTGTTACCAGCATTAAGTTGTGACTACTACCTTCGTCGATTAAAATTATGTTGCTCTTTTTCTTTAAAGATGTTCTCCTAAGGTTTGAAATACGAATACATGATTTATCGGAAGTAAAATTTTTATTTACGAAATTTCGCCCTCTTTCATTTAATGGAGTGTATCGACACAGAGTGTTATGGTAAAACAAATCAGCACTAATAAAAGGAGGCAAAACTAGTAACAATACATTTTCTGGTTTGCATTTTGAATTCATGAGTTCCAGACATTGTGCCTATATGTTTTGTTTAGGAAACTTCTTTTTGCGTAGGCACCAGAAGCCAAAGAGTTTAGCAAATTCCATTCTGATGAGAGATCTAAAGCAAAAGTATTGAAACTAAACTGTAGGGAAATTCTTAGCACAGGAAAATAAACTGCACGTATTGTAGCTACAATAATATTTAGAATGTTTTTGCTATGAAACACGGGAAGTTAATTTTGGGACAGCAAATGACTGCGAATCAAAAGTCAGGTCGAAACCTAATCAGTATGTGATAAAACTAAAAAGCATGCTAGATAGAAAGAGACAAACAAATTGACATGATATATTTCAAGATAGGTAAATTGAAATAATTCGTAGTAGTAGTAGTACCGCTGTTGTAGCGCATGCGTGTAAACGGAATGTTGAAGCAAATTTCGCCAAATTTAAGACACGAATTTAATTCCTCATAGAAAAAAGATTGATGGAAAATCATTTTTTTTTATTTTATTTTTTTTTTTTTTTGTTCTTTCTACTGCATGATTTCGTAAGATGTGCTGAATACTCGGTGAGACACAGGAAACAAAGAGAATGGACAACCTTTTCAAAATTCTCCAAAATTTTGAGTGTCCCCTCTTATCGTAAAAAATCAGAAAATCGAAACGTGTCTTTCACCTGTTTATCTGTCTTAGTATTTATCAGGATGGAAAGAAAGTCTATGTGGTTTCTAAATAAATTTGATTATTTAGCAAGCGTGAGAACATTCCTTCCAAACAGACACTTACAGGTCACTGAATTTCCGATTGTTCATCTTTGTTTATCCAATATGTCCCAATCTTTCTGAATCATTTCTTTCATATCTATCTATCTATCTATCTATCTATGTTCATATCTCTCTATCTATCTATCTATCTATCTATCTATCAGACATTCTTCATATTTACAGGATTCTTTAAAATCTACATATATGTTACTCTTTCTTCATATCTATCTATCTATCTATCTATCTATCTATCTGTCTGTCTGTATCAGACACTCTTCATATTTACCGGATTCTTTAATATCTACATATATGTTACTCTTTCTTCATATCTATCTATATACACAAACAGGCACACACAAACTCATACCCACATATATAGACATATATATTAAAACATGTATTGTTAAATATAACAGACAATGAATATCTATTATGTTTTATCAGGAGCCATTCCAAGCTTCATATCTTGTTTTTAATTTCAGAAGACAATAAATACAAAATCTGTCCAACGTTTGGATATTTCTTTATTGTGTTGCTCATCGACTTTTGGCTCACATGAGCCATCATCAGAGTGGTTATTAGGACTGTACGGCAGATATGTTCACCGTCAAAGATGGCATCTTTATTTGTTTACATAGATATTTAGTATACGACGATAACGGAATAAAAGAAAACAATCCACGCTCAATAAAATTGCATTTCAAACCAGTCATAACATATTACAATGCATTTAAACATGGTTCTGTTGATACATTTCTCTCCCACGTGGTCATATATGATGTCATAGATCAGCATTATAAATTTACGACTTGCGTCTGCAATTCCGTTTTAACTCTGTACCTCAAAATATTAACCGAATACATTTCGTTTCTATTGTTCATAATAAAGAAGAAAGAAAGAAGAAAGAAAGTAAAGTAAGTAAAAAAAAGAATGTAATAAAATTAACGTAGCTAGCCGGGCTTAGTAGGTCTAACTCTGATTGAAGCTGGAGATATACTTAATAAGCAATCTATTTCTTGATTTAATTTTATAAATAATGTTTTTTAAAAATCTCTAATGAGTTGTATATCCTGTTTTTCAAAGAGCACATTTTTATTTCAACTTATTTTTTTGAAATGTCAATTTTAAATAATTTATTCCGTATAGCATAAGGTTTTTTAGCGGAATGTATATTTTAAGAAAGGGAAAATTAAATTTAGCTCTACCGGCGATATTAAAGTGGTGGCTTTAACTCGTCCACTGGAGGCTTGGGTGAGGAGTGTAACTGGAATAGTGTTGAGGAAATATGATATAAGATAGCAGTACTGATCATAAACATACAACAATATCCACAGACATAGAGAGACATAAAAACAGAGAGATACACACACACTAACTCATAGACATATATACAAACACACGCACACATGTAAATACACACGTTTTATAATAACATATATGGCTTTGTCTTCACTCTTTTTTTCTTACATATCCGGGAAAAATTTATATTATCTATTTTCTTCGAATTATTACAATTAATATTAAATTACCAAAATGTTTTTTTTTAAACATAAATTTTAGTTAGAGTATTGGAATCATTTTAGCATCTAAGTTATACAAATATATATTTTGTTAAAGATTGTCATGAGACCGACAAACATTGATGATCTAGAGTCGCCACTGGTATATATATATATATATATATATATATATATATATATATATATATATATATATGGGTGGGTGGGTGTTTTAATAAGCTTACATGTTTCTTCACAACACAATTTTTTTTATTCTGTAGTTTGCGTTGTGTTACCAGTAAGGGAAACATGTATAATTATTTATATATACTTAATAGCTGTTATATTACATCGAGCACTATTGTCTTAACACCAGCCCACAATGAATGATACCTTATATGTGAGTGTATATATATATATATATATATATTAAAAATAAAATAAATTCCGTGAGTGTATTATGCAAGTAGGTCCTAGTAATATAAAATAGTAAAATTTATCCACGAAAAGAGAGCTCAATGTATTTTATCTGTGCATAACAAATTGATGAACAATCAAAAATAATTATTTCCCCCTTATGTAGGGAATAGGCTATTTCGGCAGATGATCACTTTTATCGTCTTTTTAACCCCGATATGAAATGGAATTCGCTCCATGGAGCTAGAGGAAGCAAAAAGTAAAAGTGAACTGTAAGGAAGTAATGTGGCAAAAGGGTCAACTTAAAATTTAGCATATCAGAAATACCAAATACAGAGTACACACTTTTCGACGTATAAGTTAGGCCAGGGCACCGGACAATGGTCAGGGAAGGTGGTTAATATCTATCTTAAAGTGGAGAAGGTGTATTAAATGATGTCAGAGAATATTAACTTTATGAAGACAATTTGGGGATATTATACAATTAAAAGGAACAATTAAAAGTAAAAGATATATAAGCTAACAAAGGCGTAAAAGGATTAACGGGAAGAGAATTAGGGGAAAATTCTAAATAGAGGAACTTTTGTAAATTTTAATTATTATAATATAAAAAAGAGTTACAGGAGATAGAAGTGGAGGAGCCATTTAGGGTAGCTAAATAATGCACAATTATATTATAGAAGTTTGAATCTGTTTTTATGTCGACATTTGAAAACTAATTCGTTCATCTGATACAATAGTTTGCTTTCATTATTGTACTTTATTTTTTCTCTTAAGCATAAATTCACCTACTTGTAAAATTTTAGGAGTTTGTACAGACCCTATAATACAAACTATTTTTGGATTTAACATTGTGTCCTTTAGTTCCGAAATTTGTTTGGTGCTTTAAGTTTAGGGTTAGAGAACGAATGCTTATGTGTATAAAACCTTAGTTTCCAATCTCCTGCGCAAATTCCAATGTAAACTTTTTTTATTATGCATATTTTCTTTAAGGGATATGGTCGCTTCTGTTTCACACTAAACGCAATTTTTAGGCTATGTTACATGGTACGATTGCGTTTAGCATGAAACAGTCTTCCACCTCTTGGTGTTGGGCCCTGATGTCCATTGATTTATATATATATATATATATATATATATATATATATATATATATATATATATAATATGATAAAATTAATTGGTAATCCGTATGGATAATACCAAAATTGATATAGATCAAAAGAGCTCAATGTAATAACAGAGCAGATCATAATTAAGAAAGCGAAGATTTCAGAAAACAATGGTAATATTTTATTTCGTGAACTTGAGATTTTCGATTTTCGCTTTATCAGACCAAATATATATATATATATATATATATATATGTGTGTGTGTGTGTGTGTGTGTGTGTGTATATATATATATATATATATATATATATATATATATATATATATATATATATATATTGGAACACTATTGTTTTTCATCTGAGTCTATTAATGCCCATTTAGCTGCTATAATCTTATCATATCTACTTGCTTGCCTGCCTCTTTCTCTCTCTCTCTCTCTCTCTCCCTCTCGATATCTATCTATCTAGCTAGCTACCCATATCTATCATCTCGTATTTGAGAATGCAAGCATATATATATATATATATATATATATATATATATATATATATATATATATTTGCGTGTGTGCGCGTGCGTTTCAGTTAATATTGATCTAAATCTATTTCATATCTATGTGTCAATCTAAATCTTGAGGTTATTTTCCATTAGAATCAACGGTTAGTTTTCAAGCTCAGAAGAATAAAACAAAATTTTGAATGCTGATTTTCCAAGCGTAAATTCCGCCAGCTAAAAACCCACCCACCCACTAAAAAACCACCCACTAAAAGCAAAATCGCAATATTTTTCACTATTCGCTGCAATGAAGCAGGTTTAGTAAAAATAAAAAAGAAGAACATTTTAAAAAATCACTAATATAAATGATCTATTACAAATAGTTCGACTTACAACCTAAATTGCCAGTATTGTGGGTTTGATACTAACTGTTCGTTGTTGATTTGTACCAAATTCAAATATTCTGTCATGTACATTTACTAACTACCGAATCCTACATTGCTGACACTTCTGCAGTCACTTTTACCACGAGAGAAAATAACTTCCTGTATTTTGCATAGCTCAAGCATTTTTAATATGACTGTGTCTACCACACAGGCAAAATATTTTCATTCAGTGTTGAATGTCCTGACGAGTTTCATTCAAAAATATTTGAAAGCAGGAGATACAAGGATATGAGGAAGTTGGATATTCCTCAGCGGTGCCAGTCGCCAGTGTTCGGGTCCAACTAATAAATCCGGATTTCAAAAGCCGATTTTCAAGGTATCCAGAGTCTACCTAATAGGAAGAATGGTTCAAAATACTATTTCTTCTTCATGTGACAGAAACGCAAGAAGTCATATTAATCTATACTGTCGAAAGCAAACACACACACGCACACCGTACGTATATATATATATATATATATATATATATATATATATATATATATATATATATGTATGACAAAGGCGTTCCGTCATTTAAGGAACTTTATCAAGGTAAATGTGGAAATTTTATTTCGTAATTTGTACAGAAATAACGCGGTAGAAAAATGTATTTGCATTTTCAAATGTTTAATTTGAGAATGCTTCAAAGTATTCTCAAAACCAAGGAAAGGTAAACTAGGGAGAATGGTAAGTAATCTTTTGCCTCATAAACAAAAGTGAGTAAATGTTGTTGCCTAGCTGTATTTTAATTATTTTATTTTATTGTTTTAATATTATTAATTATTTGTATGCATTTTATTCAATTTTGTTTAATATTTATATATTAATTTATTTATCTAAAATATTTAAAAATCTCAAGTCAACCGTTTTCTTATATATATATATATATATATATATATATTCGAAAATTGTAACATAAATATGTTATAAAATCAACACCATCACATGATAAGACACCAGAAATGTTGAAACAAAATGGCTATTTTGGAGTGATTTTAAAATATATTTATGTTATATTTTTCGAATAAACAATTATATTTGCTCTACTCTGTATTGAGCACTCTTTTAATAATAGTATGTTTTGGTTATTGGCATTTATTCCGTATAAACCAATCCTATACTTAAGTATACATACATATATATATATATATATATATATATAATTGCTACAAATACAATGTTTGTCCCTTAGCTGCTTGGTTCTATCTTTATCACACCGACTATAGAGTTTCGCAGACAGACCACACCACAGTAATGACTCCGTCCAGTGATCAGGAGATATCATATATATATATATATATATATATATATATATATATATATATATATGTATTCCTCAACGTTTGCACAACTCGGGTTTTCATGCAAAGGCCAACTTCAAGCGCCGAGCATGGAGGACCGTTACGTAACGGGGGATATAAATATATATATATATATATATATATATATATATATATTATATTTGTTTGCCGCCGTGCTTACCCAGTTAATATATATATATATATTGGCATCATAATTTTATTAAAAATTATATACCTTCAAAAATCTTTTTAAAATTAAAATCTTTTTTAAAATACCGCTCTTCGTGACCGAGTAAGTTAACGGACCTCCTACGAAATGTGACGCATATTCGCATCCTGCCGAGGGGCGGGTCTAATTATATAATAACTTTTCTCGAATCAGTCGTAGCATCTGATGAGGTAATTTAATGTATTACTCATCTTAACATCAAAGCGCCAAAGCATTTTCCTACACACTGTTTTTTCGTTCATTTCAACCTGAAGAAGCAGAACCTGACACATATCAGTGAAAGAATTTAACCCAAATAAATACATAAATAAACGACTTCCGGTAAAACAACCGCAAAAATAGACTACCCACAATGCACTACTGACCCGTATATATGTAAATAGCCGAGAAAAATAACAGAACTCGTGACCTGACGATTGCATTCAGCATGAAACGCACTGTCGCCTCTAAGTTTTGACTTCTATGTTCATTTATATATATATATATATATATATAGAGAGAGAGAGAGAGAGAAAGAGAGGGGGGTAAAAGGTAGATAATTATTTTAATGTTTTTAATTTGTTTAACAGGAGTGATGCATTTTTTTTTATATTCTAAAAGAGAATTCACCTGCATTTTTGTGTAGCTGGTTACGAAAAAATATGTTGATATTACAGTTACTGTCGCTGTAAACTTTGGTATTATTGCTTAGGTTTGAAAGAAACAATTTTATTCAGCTGTCTATAATATAGTTAGAAAAAAAACTGTTATATCTAGCTCTTATTTTATATTACTAAGTTACCTGAGGTAAAGTAACACGCACACACACGTCCACACAAATATATATATATATATATATGTGTGTGTGTGTAATATCCAAATATGAGAACGAAAATAATATATAAATTCTAACGTTCACAGCATTAATTCAAAAAAAGTTTCATTAAATACAACTGACAAGATACTGCGATTATGCTTTTTATTCAATTTTTCTTGTGATCATTTCTTTTTTATTTTATTTTGGGTACAAATTGTATAAGAGTTAGTCAAATGTTTATATATCAGTGCGCTTTCGGCTATTCTGATTTTTACGTATCTATAGTGATCAGAATGTTTTTTTTTCCAAACAGGAACAGCACCTTCTGACCGTTTTCATGGTTGATATTATTGAGTGTTGGCTTTTTTCATTTTTTATTAATAATGCTTCCATTTTTTAACCTTTTTTTATTTTTACATGTGGATGAGGTTATTAAAGTCGTATTTTCTACGAGTATGTTGCGGACGGAGACTGGTAGATTTCCGTATATCTTTAAATTAACATTCTTGATAATGTCTAATGGGATATATATATATATATATATATATATATATATATATATATATATATATATATATATATATATATCGACTAACTCCGACAATTATTTTAATATAGTTTCTGTTTATACGTTATTTATATAGATACATATATTTAAATATATGCTCTATTTATAATAAAATAAATTTTACCTTGTTAATCAGATTCTTCCTCTATAGCTAAGTGGTATAGCGTGTCAGGCTATATGATGGTCCTGTGTGCGATACAGGTTCTATTCTTGTCGGAGAACACATATTTTCTCTGAGATTTCTCGGACATTAAATGTTGTTAATACTGTTTATTATAAACAGAGCATTTACTTAAATATTTATATCTGTAAAAGTAACGTATAAACAGAAAATATATTAAAATAATTGTCGGATTTAGTCTGTTTCATAATATATGATGTCATTTTTTTTACTTAGTGCAGGTATGAGCGTTCGAGAGAGATCATGGGATGTTTGTAGTTTAAAAACAGTAATTTGATCTTGCTAACCAAACGATTCTTCTGTAAGCTAAATAGTATAGCACGTCAGGCTATATGACGGTTCAGTGTAGAATACAGGCTCGATTCCTGTCGGAGAACATAATTTCTATAAGATTTCTCAGACATTCTGTTTATTATAAACAGAGCATTAACTTAAATGTTTTTATATTTTTGCATCTGTGTATGTGTGTATGTCTGTATGTATATATATATATATATATATATATATATATATATATATATATATATATATAAAAGAAGGGAGATGTCAAAAAATAAGCAGACCCATAAAAATTCATATAAACAAGATATTGAACGATAAAGTGAGAAAAAGGTAGGTTATATATAGATATACGCTTACACACACACACACACACATATATATATACACACACACACACACACATATATATATATATATATATATATATATATATATATATATATATATATATATATGCGTATGTGTGCGTGTTCATGTCGCATTGACATATCTGGCAAAGATTTGTTTTTACTTAATGTTGACCTTGCCAAGAACGAGGTACTCAAAAAACAACAAACATGAAACTGTGTGAACAAGCGAAGTGCATTTACTCATAAAGCCTCGCCTTACTACCAACACTTAAATGCCGTAAACCCTCTCCGGGGATTGAGATAGGGCTACTTATTTCGATAATAGGAGTATTGACCGACAAAATACTCGACTGCCACTTAAAGATTCTCCTTTATTTTCCCGCATGTACCGAGATGAGGGTGGAGGTTTGATTAAAAAAATGTCCTGCCCTGAAATCTTGATACCGAGCCTAATCGAAAGTAGTGTGACTTTAGATAATTAAACGTGCTGAGAGCAGAGAGATTTTTTATCTTCTTTTATGTACCGTATTCTTTCAGGACGTGGGCAATCATGTCTCTTTACAACTTCCTATCATTGTAGCTATTGTAGCAATGTTTGTACCTTTTTTTTTTTACTGTTCCTCCCACTCTCTGTTCGGCCATCCGGTTACACAAGCTCGTTATTTATGTTACACGATATTTCCTTCTGCTACTTATGTCTTTAGTCTGACCTGTGAGTTTCAAGTTCTCCAAACAATCTTTCCTCATTATGTGTCATCAAAATGTCAACTCTAATTTTAATTCGAATGGCTTAAGGCTACATCTCGTTGGACAACGGGTTCCCGTACTATCACCGAAGTCTAGCAAAAATTCTTACAATCTAAAATATTTTCTGGTTTCAAATAACCTGCAATGGGTTGATAAGCTGTAGAAAATGAATCCTTCAAGATTATCTCCTTGAATTTGAGACATATGCTTCAGTGCATTGATGTCTTTAATTCATATTTTGGTTTTTTGACTTCAATAGTTTTTGGATTTTTACGTCACTTAACTGGTTCGATTTCCCAAACGAATCATAATTCTAGACAGTGATTTTCTAAGCCTAGTTTAGATGCGAAACAAGACGAAAGTATGGGGCACCCAGTGAGGATCGAACACACTACTCAGTCTTAATAGTTCTAGCAACACAAAATTGTTAATCATTATACTATATCGAAGTGCCCGAACCATGTTTCTAAATGTATGGCTATTGTTTTTTCTCCAGCTGTGTTTGAATTTTATTTTTTTCCAGATGTCCTTTGGATTTGATTTTGTTTTTTTGTTTTGTTTTTTTTTTTTTTTTTGTTTTGTTTTTGTTTTATATTTTTTAGAGTTATTTGGGGTTTAAAATTTTTGAAGATTTTCGTGTTTTTAGTTATTTTTTTCTTCATCTTTTTCGATTATATTTGTTTTTCAGACCCTTCTATATTTCAACTTTTTCCAAATCTTTTATAATTCTATTTTTCCAGATTATTTCCATGTTTTTTTTTATTTGTAAGATCTATTCTATAATCTCCGTTTTGAGCATTCTAGTTTGATTTTTTAAAAAACATCTTCGATGTTGTTTGTATCGGAAGTGATTGTTGACGCTTAGAGAGTGAATGAGGACGTTCTTTTTATTCATTCATTGTAATGGATTATCTGCTTGCCTGTTATCAGTTCTGACCTTCTTGCAATAGTTCAGGCTTTTCTAGTGTTTACCTGTGTTTTCATACTTCTACCGGATGTAATTTGTTTTCGATATCAACACCTGAAGAGAAATACTAGATAAGATTCAAGTTAGCTTT
>CAHIKZ030000168.1:242500-272500 GCA_903632075.3 Acanthosepion pharaonis
GACCCCTACTAGCGAGGTAAATTTCCTTATTGGGCACCTCGGTGTGATGCAATGGTTAGCAAGCTTGTCTCGCTAAAACAGTTACGGCAGAATAGCGAGTTCTATCCTCACTCGGTGGCCCATACATTCGGCCTTGTGCCACATCTAAGCTACGCTTAGAAAACCAATATAAACAGCTTCACTTTGTTGGGATGCAGACTGATTTTAGTTAGCAGTGGATCATTCTCTTTCTCTTTCACTTTTTCTTCTTTTTTCTCTTTCTGTCTCGCTTTCTCTTTTTGCCTGCTATCTCTACTCGACTGTTTTTCTTTGTCTCTCTTTTTCACTCTCTTTCCATTTCTTCCTCTCTTTCATTTCTCTCACCCTTTTCTTTCTTTCTCTCTTTCTCTCTCTTTCTGGCTTTATGTCTATTTATTCCCCTTCCTTCATTCTCTGTCATTCTTTCTCTTTCTTTGCTTCTCTTCCTCCGTTTTTCTTTCTTTTCCTTCTTACTCATTCTTTTCCTTCTCTCTCTTTCCTCTCCGTCTTTTACTACTCTTTTTCTCTCTTTTTCTTTCTCATTCATTTTTTCTCTCCCTTTTCAGTGTTTCTCTCTTTTCTGTCTATTTATTCCTCTCTATCTCGTCTATTGTCTCTAATTCTATCTCTATTCATCTCTCTCTTTTCTCTTCTTTCTCTTTCATTTTCTCTCCTTCTGTCCCTTTCTTTTGTTTTTTTTTATCTTTTTCTCTCTCTTTCATTCCTTCGCTTTGATTTTCTCTCCTTTTTTTTGTTTTCTTATCTCTTTCTCATTGCTCTAACCTTTTTCTCATACTTTCTTTCTTTTTTATTAAAATGATTTCCAATAAATTACTAAACATTTTTTTATCATTTCACCCCATGTAAAGCAATAAAGTCACTGTGACACAAGGGATTGTTGAGGGTAACTCTTACAGAGTCACCACTGTCACAAGAACTAAACTTGTGATAGGCTATACGGTACTTCATACTGTCAGTAAACAAAGATATTGAGGACATGTTTGCAATTATAGCGAGCGGACGCAAATATGCGTCTGTTCTGATCAGAGCTATTACACTGGTACAGCCGGAAAAAGTGATAACTATGGGTTATTGCTGATAAATAAGTAGGTGTAAACTGACAAGATTGTGATTTAATGTGGTAAAATAAAAATCACTTCTTTTTTTTTTACTTCGGCATATTTCAAAACGAATATGTTACGCAATGAAGAAAGCAGAATAGAGAAAGAATAAAAAAAATGAAAAAATAAATACATAAAAAGAAAGAAAATAAAATAAGAAAGAAAAGGAAGAGAAAGAATAAGGAAAATAACAAAACAAAAGAAAACAAAACAATGACTGAATAAATGAAGGAAACACAAAGAAAGAAAGAAAGAAAGAAAGAAAGAAAGAAAGAAAGAAAGAAAGAAAGCAAAGATACAAGAAAGAGAAAGAATAAAATAGAATTAGGCAATGAAAGAAAGAAACAAAGAAACAAAAACAAGCACAAAAGGGATAGTAGAAAACAAAGTGATATTAAGGAAAAGCGGGTTAAGAAATAAAATAAGGAAACAAAGAGAAAGAAAAGAAAGCAAAAAATATAAAGAAAAACACGTAAATAAGTAAATAAAAACAAAGACGAAAAGACGTAACGCGTAAAGAAAGGGGGAAAAAAGATGGAAAAGAAAGAAAGGAAAACAAACGCTTTAAGAAAGGAAAAGAACTACATGAAGAAAGAAAGGAAAAATACACAGGTTAAAAAGGAAAACAAAGACGAAAAGAAAGGAAAGCAAACGCGTAAAGAAATAAAAGAAAACATAGAAAGAAAGAAAGAAAGAAAGAAAGAAAGAAAGAAAGATACGTAAAAAAGAAAGGAAAACAAAGACGAAACTAAAGAACGGAAAATAAACATGTAAAGAAAGAAAAGAAAAAAAAAACCTATAAAGAAAGAAAGGAAAACCCATATATAAAGAAAGAAAGGTACACAAACGCGTAAAGAAAGGAAAACAAAGATAAAGAAAGGCATACAAACGCGTAAAGAAAGAAAGGCAAACAAAAGCGTCAAGAAAGAAAGGCAAACAAAAGCATAAAAAAAAAAAGAAAACAAACACGTAAACAGAAAGGATAAACTAGTAAGAAAAGTAAAAGAAAGAATAAAGTGAATGTTAATATGAAATGAATGTTAAAAGGATAGACAGAATTAAATGAAAACCAATTAAAAAGAAACTGAAAAGATAAAGTTAAACACCGGCGATGATATGTAGCACTAAGGAGAAAACGATAAAGATTATGTTGAACTGGTCAAAAGACTAAAAAGACGTTGGCGTTCATTGCATGAGGACAAATCAAATATTAATAAACTATTGATTATACGGGCAATTAGCTCAACAAAACTTGTTTCCAGTAAAGAACATCTTTTCCACTTAGTTTCACGTGAATATAAGACATAGCGCATGCGCACTGAAATATGAGTGTATAAACGCATATCTGTATGTATCTTAAGCGTGGGTGTCTCATTCTGCTTACAATTCTTAATTTCCAGTGGGTAAGTGAATAACAGTGAATGAAGAAAATGAGAAAAAGAAAGCATGGCTAAACATGTTTCTTAGTTACTAGCAGTCGACTAGCCGGCGGCTATGTCCTTGTCTGGGAAGCCCATTTTCGACGCCGACACATCTCAACAAACTACACTTTTGATAATGACGCTACACAGTCTTCTGAAATATCACCTCTTTCGAACAGACGCTACGTCGCGAGCCTATTACATCTGTGTCGCTACTTCGATTGCAAATGTTTAGATCAGCTCCATTCGTCAGTTCCGCCAGTCCAGACCCTTATAGCTAGGAATAGTGGATAGATAATTATATGCTCTGATTTGGGGCACTTTGAAAACACGGTATTGTCGAGCACTATCAGCTACACTCGATGTAACATCTAGGGCTAACCGATGGTGTAGCACTTGTCCATTTTAAAAAAATAACAGTAAACAGATGGAAATTTTTATTGTCATTGAATATATATATATGTGTGTGTGTGTGTGTGTGTGTGTGTGTGTGTTTGTACTCAGTCAAATTTGTTTTTGTATCTGTAAAGATATAAAGGAATTTTTCAGTGCGCCACGTCGCTCTCGAATGTGACACATCAGTTTAAAGTGGATTTGACGGTTATACCGTCGGAAAATTGCCCTGTCCCCCTTGATACTTCTCCTTTTGGGGATGCCTCGGGCACTGAACAATAAAGCACTCTCCCGAAGGTAAGATACTGCCTGGAGTGTACCCACTCACTGGGCTTTGGGGTTATATTTTTTTAAAGCTTCCCCGAATAGGCTTTCGCCTATAGCAGGTAAGTAAAGATATAAGATAAGAGACATCCGGGCATCCAGTTGACTCAACGGATCACCGCTCGGAAAAACATTTTAATGGACAAAAGATTATCGTAGAATTTACTGCTTCACAGCTTATGCTACGTCCTGTGCGCCAACAATGGTGCTATTTTGCAGTGTTGCCCCTATTTTTCTCATATCCATATGCAAATGAATAAATATACCTCTGTCAGTAGTATTTAATACTTATTTCACTTGAAAAATACTTTTTTTTTTCAGATGAGTTTAAACGGGGTCCCCATAACATCATCATTCAATTACAGGTATTTTTTTTATTTTTGACTTCTTTAAGATAGCGCGATTTGAATGTACCTTATTTCAATATAAACATAGCTAAACATGTCGGTTAATTAAATACTTTATATACAGTGGGTTGCAAAAGTATTTAACACATTGGTTTTTCTTACATATCTCAAAAAATAACAAATCAATTTCAACTAAACTTATAGGAAATATTTAAACAAACATTGTCGATCAAAACATAGAAGTAAAATTTAAAACCACTGTTTTGAGAAACATTTATTGACAATAAATAAAATAACCCATATGCAAAAGTATTTAACACACTTTACTAATATTTAGTACAGTAGCTTCTGTTCTACTTCACAGCCTCCAGTCGTTTCCCGTAGTCTTCAACTAGTTTCCTGCAGGTACGTCTTGGTATTTTGACCCATTCTTCTTCACAAATTTTCTTCAATTTGTTTAAATTCGATGGATTTCTTTTATGAACTCGTAACTACAATAGTTTCCACAAATTTTCGATTGGATTTAAATCCGGTGACTCTCTTGGCCATTCCAGGACATTAATGTCATTATTATTAAACCAATTCTTAGTTGTTTTAGCAGTATGCTTCGGGTCATTGTCTTGCTGAAATACAAAATCACGACCATGTCCCAAAGATGTGGCACTGTTCAAGAGTTGACAAAATTTGAGTGTATTTTGCAGCATTCATTGTTCCTTCGATGATTTTCATTTTTCCTACTCCATTTGAGGAAAAACAACCCCACGTCATAATATTTCCACCCTCATGTTTGATTCTAGGGATAGTATTTGCTGGCTCGTATTCCGCTCCTTTTTCCTCCATACATGAGTGCGCATATTTCGTCCGTAAAGCTCAATTTTGTTTCGTCTGACCAAATTACTTTCTCCCAGAAATCATTAGATTCAATTTCATATTTCTTTACAAAATTCAAACGGGCTTGTACATGTCGGCGTTTCAGTAATGGAGTCTTTCTCGGTGATATTGAAGTGAAACCGTCACGATTCAGTGATCTTTTAATTGTATCTTTACTAACTTCAATTCCGGCATTTTTCAAGTCATTCTGAATTTCTCGATGAGTTGAAAATGGATTTTTCTTCACAGTACGGGAAATGTATCGCTCATTAGCCTCATTTAAGATACGGGGACGACCACTCCTTTGAATGTTTTCAATAGTATCGAATTTTTTTCCATTTTCGAACAACAGCACCAACTGTACTCACCAGCAAATTCAAATCTTGAGCGATTTTTCTATATCCCTTACCATCTTTGTGATTCTTTATGATCTTCTTGCGCATGTCGTTCGACAATTCTTTTGTTTTCACCATTTTCTTGCAGTAGTGGCAACAGAATAGCTGCAGTGTCTCAAAGCTGTTATCTAATAGCCAGTTGGGTGTTGTGCAGTGCTGTCATTAGTCAACATATCACATCATATCAATATGGGTAGGAATGATGACGACACGTCTCTTCTAGCATAATATTTGCATTGGTGTTAAATACTTTTGCATATGGGTTATTTTATTTATTGTTAATAAATGTTTCTCAAAACAGTGGTTTGAAATTTTCCTCCTAGGTTTTGATCGACAATGTTCGTTTAAATATTTCCCATAAGTTTCGTTGAAATTGATCTGTTATTTTTTTAGATATGTAAGAAAATCCAATGTGTTAAATACTTTTGCTACCCACTGTATATATATATATATATATATATATATATATATATATATATATATATATATATATATATATATATGTATGTATATTTGAGCAGTTTCATTACATACGGTTGACAAGAAAGATATAATTGAATTTTATTAAGTTTTATCAGCATCCTTGCTGTTTTCCGATTTCGACATATGAGGATCCGACTGCCTCATTCAGTTTTCATATTTGTGTCGTACGTCATACTTTTGTTCCGTAAGTGACCTGCATACATGTCCGCATATTGTGCAACAGCGATGATCTCGAGACATAGTAGCAGGAATATTTCCTGATGCTTTTCACCATTGTTTTTCGTCTCTTAGCCGGTTAGTACGACTGATTTCGAAATTTGTGATACCCCTCTGGACCAGATATCTCCAGTTATTTCTGTCCAGGACAACTCGCTCTAACTTAGTATGAGGCACACTAACAGCTGAGAAGTTACTCGTTAGCTTGCCTTTATACCCGAGTCAGCGCCTACCAACAGTTTTTTTTTTGTCCACTGTCAAGCTGGCTATACATGAAGACTTTAGGTATTCTGTCGTCACTCATACTTGCAACATGACCAGCCCAGTGAAGTAATGACTGCATCAAGAAAGTTTACAGACACACAAAATCAGCCTTTTTCCATTATGGTGGAAAAGTACAGATCCTAATCTTGATTACCAGCTATCCAACACTAAAGCATAACTACTTAAAAATGTTAAACATCCCGAAATCAATTACTAATATGAATAAACAATTTCCGTTCCCACATCATCTCAAATCACGTGAAATTAATATCCGGCCATTTATTTATTTAAAACCCAATCATTTCCTTCCAGTGGGCAGACACTTGTTGTTCTTGCTCTTGCTGTTTATAATAATAATAATAATAATAATAATAATAATAATAATAATAATAATTACTAGTTCTCACCCGTGAAAATTCCACAGTTTTCCTACTTTGATAGTCTGATGAATCTTAATTCTTCATGTAATGATTGAGTAAGTTTATGGTAAGTTCTACGACAATAAGATATCCATAGAAATTCCCCTATTGCATCGGAAAGTATTTGAGCTTAACAACTTTAACAAAATATTACAATAACAATCATAAAGATGAATGCTGGTCGTAAATTTAAGAAGTGGGTACAAATGAAAAGATTTGAAATTGACAATATTTTCCATTTCACTGAACAAAAACTGTTCTATATTCCCTTCTTTCTTTCTTACATTTTCTCACTGAAACTAAGTAGCGTATTTCTCCCTCTTCCCACGCGATCAAAGACCATCATTTATGATGTATTGGCAGGGAGTAACGATCGTGCGAACTAACGAAGTCAGGGACAAGCACAATTATATTATTATTATTATTATTATCATTATTATTATTATTATTATTATTATTATTTTCAGTTTTGATTTGCCGTTTGATGCAATCACCTGAGACCTAAGGTAAAATAACTTTCTTGTTAGATAGTTACAAATTAGATTGAGTAAGTATGTGAACGGTTATCCCTAGCACAAATATTTGTATTTTATTATTATTATTATTATTATTATTATTTTGTTTTTCTTCTTCTTCTTCTTTACTCATTGGCATATTACACTGAATATTAAGTGAAAGTAAGTCTCCTCAATACTCCAGCAGTCTTTTTGGTATCGTAGTCATTCAGCAATATCAAATTTCACTTGATTTATAGTTGCTCCAGTCTATTAACACGTTTTTGGAACCTTTTCCAGAAGTCTATTATTATTATTATTATTATTATTATTATTCATAATAATAATTTATTTATTTAGTCAGCCAGATCAGTGGTGGGTTTCTCCTACAAAGGGGAATGCATTTCGAAGCCTGTCTGAGAACACATTTTCAGTAGTAGGTGTTTCGAATGCGCAGGCCGGTAGACGAAATGTATTCAAATATTGGTTTGCCCAAAATAAGATTTGTATTTAATCCAAACTTGCGTTGTCATCAGAGGTGGGAGGTGGGATAAGAAAAGAATATTTAAAGCGTTTTAAGAAATCGATTTATGTTATTTTTGAAATCTGATCGAATGTTACTTGACATGGCACCAACAATTAATAAACTTGTGCAGAATAGTAGACAATGTGTTAAGAATAATACTTTTTAAAAGAATTAAAGAATTTTCTTGTCTCACAAACATCCACTGATGATGAACGTCGAATAGATAGATAGTGAACAGACTGAGATAGATAGATAGATAGATAGATAGATAGATAGATAGATAGATAGATAGATAGATAGATAGGGAAAAGACTAAGATAGAGAGAGAGAGACAGAGACAGAGACAGACTGAAATAGTTTTGGGTGTTCTCTTTTCCAGAAAAAAATCGACGTAGACTAATATTCCAACAACTCCATTTGGTAAATATTGAAAAAAAACTATTAGACCTTAATTTAGGCTCCTAGCACTCCTAGACGATAAAACGTTTCAGTTAATAAAATTTATAAAAATTATAGAGAATATCCAACGACCCATTTTATTCCAACCATTGGGTTTATTTGAAACTCAGGCATAGTTAGATAGATTCTTCTATGTACCGTGTCCCTTCAGGACGTAGGCGATCATGGCTCTCCACAATTTCTTTCCCTTTGTAGCTCTTAATAATTTTTTTTTTTATCTCTCCTAAACCTTATCCCGCCATCCATTTACTCAAGCTCACTAAATTATGAGTTTTTTTCTCAGTCCCTTTTGCCTTCAACTTGTTCTGTGAGTATCAGACTTTCCAATTCTTCTTTCCTGATTATGTACCCTAGAAATTTCAACTGTCTTTTAAAGATGTTAAGTATAAGTTTCTTTTTTGTTTCCATTTTATCTAAAACCTCATATGTTCAGTCTATATAGATATAAACCGTGAACGCGTCGACGTAGTGTAATGGTTGACAAGCTTTATCTCGATTGTTCAGTTACGACTGAGACGTGAGTTCAATCCTCACTGGGTGGTCTGCATTTTCGGCCTTGTGCCACATCTAAGCTACGCTTAGAAAATCATAATAAAGATATAAACAGCCATAGCGATGCTCTTCTTACGTTATCGTAGTCTAAAAATAAAACAATCTACTGTAGCTAATTTCTTTTTCTTCACAAAATGTCAACTTTGTCACTTTCTCCATGAATCGCCGATGATGAAATTCTTTCCGGATCTTAACGAGCCTTACTTATTATACTGAACCTATGGCTACGCGTTGGCGTGAAAAACGCAATGATTACCGTGGCAAAAGTAATTACATTCTTTGCTTTCACTTCTCAGTGTTTTTTTCCCTTGCTTTTATTGTTTTATCACCAGCACATTGTCTCGTATTTCGACCCTTCAAACAATATTTGGATGGCTGACTAATAATAGCACTTGTTGATAGCTTACTCATCAAGATTTTGCAATTTCGAGTGCTTCCAGTAAATTTCAGCTAAAGATTTTTATTAAAACTATCACTTCACTCAAACTTACATACACCTACGTTTTATGTTTTAAACGTAGGTATATATATATATATATATATATATATATATATATGTGTGTGTGTGTGTGTGTGTGTGTGTGTGTGTGTGTGTGTGTGTGTGCGTGTGTGTGTAAGCAATTCACCCCAAGCAAAGTGGGTGTACCTTTAGTACGCATGGAGCTACAGTGAGTGTAAGTAAATAAAAAAACTGAGTATAGAGATGGCTTTAAGGATGAAAAGAAGAATGGATATCACGGCATCAGACGATGTCGATTGACATTACATTTAAATTTTTGAAGATTATCAGGGAGTCAACTAAGAGGAAAGGATTTCCACTGTTAGGAAGTGCGAGAAAAGAAAATTTTGGGGTAGAAAAGGTGATTACAAATTATATTTAACTGTTTCGACAGTAAAAGGGTGGGACTGAGATGCAAAACCTACTGTAAGCATAAATTCATGTAGTCCAGTGAAAATAGCACGTCAGAGCAGATGCCATGAAAAGAAAAGACAGAGGGAATCCGCATTACTTCAGTGAGAAAGTGACTGGAGTCGAACCCGCGTGTCACAACCGATCACATTGCATATCTGTTTTTGGATTTTGTCGAGAACATCGAGATGAACAGCGGGGGTACCAGACTTTATGTGGCAACAGGATTCCATACATGGACGAAGGGTAGATTTTTAGAGATGAAGAATAGATGCAGACGGGAAAAACATTCTGGCGCGACACAGAGAACCATCTTTCCTTGAGTCAGATGCAGTAATTGATTCAATGTAGTTGTTCCACCTCAAGTCACTGGAAAACATGAGATCAAGAAGTCGAAGTGAAGCGATCTAGTAGAGTTGAACATCAACCATGCTAATAGAAAGCAAGAACGTTTCTCTATGTTGATTCAATGACAGAGTTTTGGATGCATAAAAATTAACAAACCATTCCCTGCCCTCAGTCAACCACAGACTGGAGGTCGTTTTCGAGACCAACGGCCATGTTCATTTTGTCAGCAATGCCGGATTTAGTATTAAAAGAGGAGTAAATGGTAGTGTCATCTGCGTAGATGCCGTCTTGAGACCTGATGACGTCAGTAAAATCATTGATGAAGATTAGAAACATTGTAGGCCCCAGGTTAGAGCCTTGAGGAATACCAGCGTTCGTATGGAAGGAACTAGAAGAGAACCCATTTAAGACAACCTTCATTTCAAGGTTAGACAGGAAGGATTGGATTAAATCCAATAACCGTCCTTTAATGCCGTATCGCTGAAGCTTACGTAGAAAGACAGCACACTAAACCCTGTCAAACGCCTTAAAGATATCTAGAGCCACGGCTCGAGGTTCGCTGTTATTATCAAGAGCTTGGTATACATATTCAGTTATGTGTAGACCAGGCAAAATGGAAACTATATTGCCTGTCAGAGAACAGATTGTGTTAGGTGCGATGCTTAACTATTTCGACATTGATTAAAGCCTCGTAGAATTTGACGACGGGTGGCAGGAGGGAAGGAACTTCGTTGAGAGCCGAAATGGATAGAGGAAGAGGTGGAGAGCCATGATCGCCTACGCCCTGAAAGGACATGGAACATAAAAAGAAAGATACTTGGACTCATGTCGGCGATCAAAAACTTAGCATCACTGAGGACACTTTTACAATTTTTACGAACGGACACAAATTGACTTTACAATAGAGTTTATGTGCGTTGATTAAATCCCCGGATGTGGGGTGTTGTACTTAGTATTTAAATTAACAAAAAATACTCAGAGATAGGCTATTTTAATAAATTGAAGCATTAATACAAAAAATATTAATACCGAATGTTATTTTCCCATATTATGACTTTATTGTTTACACATTTCACTTTAAATTTAAAAGATTTTAAAACTGATAACAAAAATGTCCATATCTGAGCGAAGGAGGATTTTCTTACGACCTTTTTCGGTGAGATAACGTTATGACAAACATTGGTATTCAAAAAATGTTTTAAAATACGGAAAGTCAAAAGAAGTGGAGACTTTTTATTTGATTAACATTTTAATTAACATTTTACAATCAAAATGACGGAAAGCAATATGGCAGCGTTTAGCTTGACATTTCCAATAGAAAATCTTATTATTTATGATTTTTCTATTATATTTGGATTTTTTCGTTTGTCTTATTCACGCATTCACCTCATTTTATTGTTCTTCACTTCTTTTTATTTAATCTATTTTTGACCTATTTTCCTTCAGTCACTTTATTTGAAGCAACTCTTTTATTTTTATTTATTTTTCCTTTCTTTTTTTCATCTTCATTTGTTTTCTTTCTTACCTAAGTTTTTCTCTCTTTCTTTTTCATTCTTTCTTATTCTTTTTTGTTCTTTTTTTTCTTTCCATCTTCCTCCATTTTCTTTCCTTTTTTTCTTTCTTCGTTCTGTCGTTGTTCTTTCTTGTCTTCTTTTTCTTTATTTCCTCTTTCTTTCTCTTTCTTCCTTTTTACTTTATATTTCTTTCTTTTCTTTTCTTGCTTTCTGTCTTTTTTCTTTTATTTGTGTATTTGGATCTTTATTCATTCTTTATTCCATTCACTCTTTTTACGTTTCTGTCTTATATATATATATATATATATATATATATATATATACTAGCAGAAATAACCGTCGTTGACTGGGTTTGGAAGAAGCTGCTAAAATTGCACTATGTCTTTGAAAGATATTGATTAGAGAGTATTATAATATATAAATGGCTGTTTAAACTCATGTAGGTGATACTGTTATATCCATCCAGGTAACGCAATAGAAAGGACTGCTAGTTGTCATATAGAACAAAGTGGTGCTTTCTCCACGTCACTATCATCATAGTTGCATATAACCTTCTGGTTTGCGATCGGTATATTTTCATCACTAAATGAAGCAATCATCACATCAGTCAGTTGTGTGCCATGCAAAATACACGCATAGGCGACCATGTATCTTTCGATACATGACTAACGAGGCAGATGTTTTCCCGCAGTAGGTTGCCATTTCTTTCTGCGGTAGACCAGTTGCCATCCAAGGCTATAGAACCCGATCTGTACTGCTATTTATCCATAGCTGTGAGGAGAAGAAAAGTATTCATACCTTTTCCAATGTTATTAGCACGTAAGTGAATGTAATAAATTTGACTGAAATTTGAACTCGGCTCTCCGATTCTTCAACCCGAGCCGCTATCAATTACTCCACCATGAAGACTATAAACATCTGCATATTACAATATTATTTTAAGTCTTATAGCAGACATCAATAATAAAAAAAAATATACCATTATAGTAATGTTTATTTTCAGTCTAATATATCCAGTTGCCTAGCTGCTGCATTCTCTCAAGTATTAATTCTGATTTTCCTCGCCCTTACTTCTAGAGTTTCAAATTGTCTGGCAGCTGCAGTCCGCTGCGTATCCAAGCTACGTCTCATTTCACTTTCTTCTTGAAAAATGAAAGCATATTTCGATTCGCATTTAATTTTTTCGTCTCGGATGCTACCTGAATTTTATCAAAAAGAAAATAATTTCCATGCCTGAAGATGACTGAATGTACAGTTGAAAGTACTTGCGTATTAAAGAAGGGCCTTATACAGCTTATAATTTTTAAAAACAAGGATCATAACATTCATCGAGTGATTTGTAGGTTAATGCACCTTTAAAATTTGGTTAGTGAAGGGATTTCGCCATTTTATATCATTAACTTTACTAATTTACTTTTTGTATGAATGATTCATTGTAATATAAATTGACCTGCACAGATATTTGATATATATATATATATATATATATATATATATATATATATATATATATATATATATAATAATATATATATATATAATTATAATATATATAATATATATATATATATATATATATATATATATATATTACAATTGAATATGTGCATATAGTGTGTGTAGATAACATCAATATGTCCATAGCCTAATGTAAAAATGCATGTATTTTATATAACAAATAATAATCTTTAAGAAAATTACCTTCCTTATTGAAACATTTAATTTCATGATGAATATTAATTGCCTAGGCAGAACATTATACATTGAAAAAGTTCAGTAAATAACGTTACGTCAGGTTACAAACTTATTGATCCAAATTCGTGTGTATTTATATGTATGTGTGTGTTGGTTTTAAAAATGATTTTGTCTCTGCTTTTATAGCACAAAAATACGACATTACGTAAATTTTAACTTAGTGAAACTCAGCCCGATCCTTGATTTTTATCTTTCACTTAAAATAGACATTTATTTTCTTCATTTTTTTTTCTTTTCTTTTTCCCTTACTAAAAATATGCCCACCTGATTTTAGTCCAGTTGCGATGCTGAAAGCATTTTGTCAGAAAAGTTTTCGTTAGAACACTGGCCTGGCCTGAAATATATGCTGATGCAAACAAATAAAATACGATAGTCTTATATGAAAAACAATCATTTTTATTTAACGGCTGAAAAGTTCTCAGGATGAGAAAGTACGTAACTAGTCACACCAGTTAGTAGACTAAAAGCTTTTGTATTGTGGCACGCGTGCACATTTTTTAGTCTACCAACTGGTGCATCTGACATTTAAATCTTGGTCAGACTATGAACTTTTTCGCCAACCCTCGTATAAATTATTTATAAATACGAAGTATTAACCTAAAATACTTATATGATCTTAGTATTTTAATTAATAGTTTAGTTGAATCCTTCTTTCACTGAATCAGCATACTGCTGACTGTTGCACGCTATGCGTACTGCCTGAATTTAGTCTTTCCTCGTGTGTAATCCGTATTTTATAATGGTATAATAACATTTTATTGTGATTACTACATATTGAATTTTGCGTCTCAATTTTGTGTATCAAATATGTGTATAGCAGTCTTTATTAATTTTTATATTCAAATTTTAGGAATTGTGCTTAACCACATATGTATATTGAGTTTCAGTTTCTATCAAGTACAGATTTTCAAAAATGAATATCTACTTACAAGTGTCAAGTGGTCATTAATATAGGTACAAATTTACTAAGCCTCCCTCAGTAGCTGTACATACAACTTATATAAATTATACGTTAAACTAATTTATATCAATAATGTTTAAAAGGGAAGGTATGTTTCCATATATATATATATATATATCAAATATGTGGTGCAAGTCAATTTATATTACAAATATATATATATATATATATATAATATATATATATATATATATATATATATATATATATATATATATATATATATATATATTTCACAGGTCATTGCGTAAGTGATATTTTTAGCAAACAAATAAATCTAGGGTGTTTGTTATCAGAGCACGTAAAAAGGAAAAGTTGTTAAATTTAACAACTAAATGACGGAGATTTTGGACAAAATTCTCAAAGAATATCAGAAGCCTCAGTTGGTGTTCAGATAAAAATTCCCAGCACCATCTTCAGTACAATATTAGGGAAATCTTTGAAGATTTTTTTTTAAGGTTACTTACTAGTATTAGTTATGCGTCTGTATATTAGGAGGGACCGGTCAGTTTCTGAATATTATGAAGTCTATTACGGTGACGGTTGCAGATGCGCCCTAGGCAAAATTTTGTGTTTCTTTAACATCCACAGAACCAACCTTTAGTTTATACTAAAACTATGCTGAGTAGTCATTAGTTACAGTTTCTGAGATAGGTAGCATAATCTGGTGTAAACAACAGTTTGAAGGAGGAGAGTTCACACAAAATATTCAGACACGATTATTTATGACTTCGTGCTAACATGTATAAACGTTGTCAGAAATTATTTAAGAACAATTCATCATTTCAATTTATTCTTATAAATGATCTTTATTGATATGATACTTTATTTTATGTCGTCCTTGGTAAGAGGTTAAACTACATCCGCGTCCTGGGTTAGACGACAAATTACATCCAGCAGCAAGGCCTCTGATCAGGAGTTTTTGAGGAGCTTGGAACCACCTTTTAATTACTGGTGTTCCCAGGTCCACCCTGACCCAGGGTGGTAGCACCTGCTAGGGTTCCAGCTATGGGCAAATAGTTAACTATTACCAGCAATACTTTTTTGAAAAAATTATAACCAGCAATACAATTTTGAAGGAAAAATATTACCAGAAACAGATTTTTGACAAAACAAAATATTACCAGCAATAAAAAATGTTGTCGGCATTAAATAACCCATTGACGTTGATATGCCGTAAAACAAAATAAACCAAACTAATCTAAACTAAAGAATACATATTCTATTCATACGAAGCTATCCTCAAAATGTCGTCGGCATTAAATAACCAATTGAGGTTGATATGCCGTAAAACAAAATAAACCAAACCAATCTAAACCGAAGAATATATATTCTATTCATACGAATCTATCCTAAAAATGTTGTCGGCATTGAATAACCCATTGAGGTTGATATACCGAAAAACAAAATAAACCAAACCAAACTTTGTTTTATGAAGCCCATATAAATGTCTTTATTTACATGATATTTATTTATATGATCTTTATTCTCATAAAGTCCGTATAAATTTTTATTTATATGATATATAATTGTGTAATTTTAATTCTCATAAAAATCATATAAATAATGTTCATTTACAGGATATTATATAAGATCTTTATTCTCATAATATAAATTATTTTTCTTGATATGATATTTAATTGTATGGTTTTTATTCTCATGAAAACAACATAAATGGTCCTTCTTCATATGATATTTATTTATATAATCGTTTTTTTCATAAAGATCATAGAAATGATTTTTATTGATATGATATTTAATTATATCATCTTTATTCTCATGAAGACTATATAAATGATCTTTATTCACACGATATTTATTTATATGATCTTTATTTTAATAATAGTCATATAAATCAATTCGTTCTTTTATAATGAAATGTACACTTCATCATAAATGTGGCATTATCCTCTAATTATTTGCTAAATTGATCATGGCATTATGTCACAAAAAGGAGTTGTCAGTAAGGATTAAATTCACTATCGAAAATAATTATCTATGCGACGACTAACCATGACTCCAGGAGATGCCCAGGTGAGGTTAGGTCATGAAATAACAGGGAAATCCAAGGGGAAGTGAAAACATTATCTACACATTCGCCATAACATACCTTTAGACAAGAGTGCAGATAATTTTTGATTTTCCCCTCATTGATAATAATTAATAATGAAGTCATGAATTTAAATTTAAAAAAATGTGGAACGTTTTGTGTAAATCAAATATGAAGGAATATAAGATTAGGTGGAAAAGTAACGTGAGGTCATATAAATCCTAGGAAAATATTTTGAGGACTAAATTAAAATATATAAACCATCCTGTCCTGGATTCGATTTCACTGCTTGTCTCATTCACACAACATACCAGCGCTAGTCGTTCTTTTAATTACGACACTAAATAATTTTTTTTTTTTTTTTTTTTTTTTATTGGTATCAGACCATATTAATGAAGAATCAAGTAGTTATATATTTTGCCAAATTAGAGAATTGCTCTGGGAGATGGTCGTGTCACGGTAGATACATATTCTATTTAGCTTGTTAAAAATCAGGTAGAGGGTTATAGGAACAGATCATCGTGAGGATCTAAGTTGATACAGATGCGATTAAGCCTTTGAGACGAATTCGGTGACTATCTCTCCATAGCAGTCTTCTTCGTTCAGTGCTTGAACCCCAGGTAACCATTCCCTCAGGAAGTATATGTCCTTTAGATACGGGGCTAGAGTTAACTCTTGATGTCCAAGTCTTCCCCAAATGAAAAAAATGTCGAGGAGTCATGAACAATTTTTGTTCTTGGTCTAATGTACCCGTGGGAATCTTACTTTAAACTCAGCTAATTTATGTTCAAGTGGGTGATCGAATCTTTTTTTTCTTTTATATGCCGTATTCTTCACGTTTCTCTGCAGTTTCCTTTCTCGTGTTGCTCTAAGCAACGTTTGGCACTGTAAAACCACCCCTCGTAATCCCTGCTCAGCCATCCATTACCCCAAGCTTATTAGGTAGAGTGTGCGGACAGATTCTTTTTTTTTTTTTTTTGCTGGAATATGGATTAAATATTTATATAGGAAAATTGCCTAAGCTTGAGAGCAAAAAGAACCTGGCGGCTTTCATATAAAATCCTATGTTTTATTATTATTATTATTATTATTATTATTATCCTGGATTTAAGAGCGACTGCTTGCACCGATTAGGCATCCACAACTACTTCAGCTCCCAGAGAAAACGCTTAAGCTGTTTTGTATAATTAAATTTAATGTTTTTGTTTTTTAACGAAGTAGTCGACATATAATATCTTAATGGTTTTGTATATCCAAAGGGGTCAATTATATATGGGACAAATAACAAAGCCTCGAATTCATATGCAATGTGCAGGATAATTTAGGCCTACCATCATAATAGAGAGAAAACAATGTATGAAGAGCTACTCCACGGGATACCAATAAAGTACTTTCAAAATTGTTATTGAGTAATATAAGTATCAACACTTGTGCAGTTAAGTAGGCGAGTTTGGAGAGAGAAAGAAATACAAAGATACGAATAGATGGAAGAAAACGAGTAGAGAAAAAGGACGCTGGGCGGGAAAAGAAAGAAAATTGTTAGATGAAAGACGGCGTGTATAAATAGAGCGGACAAGGGAGTAAGAAAGAGGCAAATGGATGCGAATGGAAATGAGGTTAATAAAGAAAGAATCGTAGAATAAAGATAACGGAGAAAGAAAGAAAGAAAGAAAGAAAGAAAGAAAGAAAGAAAGAAAGAAAGAAAGAAAACTTTTGGAATGAAAGGCTGTTGTGTATAAAGAGACTGGGCAAGGGAATGAGAGACATAAGGATGCGAATGAAAATGAGGTTAATAAAGAAAGAATCGTAGAATAAAGATAACGGAGAAAGAAAGAAAGAAAGAAAGAAAGAAAGAAAGAAAGAAAGAAATAAAAGAAAGAAAACTTTTGGAATGAAAGGCTGTGTGTATAAAGAGAGTGGGCAAGGGAATAAGAGATATATGGAAGCGAATGGAAATGAGGTTAATAAAGAAAGAATCGTAGAATAAAGCGAATGGAAATGAGGTTAATGAAGAAAGAATCGTAGAATAAAGCGAATGGAAATGAGGTTAATAAAGAAAGAATCGTAGAATAAAGATGCCGTCGGGAGAAAGAAAGAATAAAGCATCGAAGAGTGAAAAATCTGTGAAAAGAATGAGAAAGAATACAAAATCACATAAATACAGAGTGTAATCCAAAAGGGTAGGTATGTTCTCTAAGTTAAGCCCCAAACAGTTGGACACTTAATAAGAGATTGAACTTAGGATTTGTGCGATTAACTTGTCTACGTCAGACGAACAGAGAAAGTAAAAAAAAATGGCGTAAATTAAAGAAATAAAATGAAAGGAAAGCAAGAATGAACTAGGAAAGAAAAAGAGAAGACAAACAAATCAAGCAAAGAACCGTAACCCTCCAATAGCAGAATGGTGAAGCCTTTGCAAGTTACACAACAGACAATAGTAAAGAATAGTTCTTATGATGGATGGAGCAGGTTGCTGGCAGCGTGGCACAATATTTCAAGACGTTTACAATCTGCATGGGTTTGTTAGGTATTCTACACAAGATGGATGCCAAAACACTCGACATCTTAAAGGGGCGGAAAGAACGCAAACGCTGTTAGGAACGAACTGTAAAAGTCTTAGCATAGTAAAAAGGAAGAAGTCTCTCCCAAATTTGAGGAGATCTTTGACAGGCAAGATATTAACTCGTCTTTGAAACTGATATGACTGCGATGTTGCACTCCACAGACAACAAACAAAAAGCCTCGTTCTCTATAAACACCATGAAAAAAGAGTAACAAGAGATGCTGAATTTTAGTAAACATACACACGGTACAGTTGGAAATGGGGTCGTACGAAACAGTAGAATGTGATGTCTCCATGTCTTTTAATAAACTAGTGAAATAGTGGATTGATAGACAAAGGCACCATCAGTTATATGCTTCTGATGTGAATAAGAAAAAAGAATCAGGAATTATTTAAAAGGATACTGATACAAACAAAACATCGTGCGCACGAGCAACGCTACACAGAAAACTCCGTTAATTTGTTATGCTAAAAACTCAGCTTTTTGCCTCAGATCTCCGGTAATAGTTTTGGTAAAGGATTATACCAAGTATCAAATCAGTAAAACTGGAAATAATAATAATAATAATAATAATAATAATAATAATAATAATAATAATAATAGTAAACTGAACTCTTCAAGAAAGACCTTAATATACTTGAAATCCTACCAACAAAAAACCGAAGCGAATACCACCTACACCAAACGAGTAAAACCGAAAGCAAAACAACTTGCTCAAAAGAAATTACAAAAAAAGAAAAGAAAAGAAGAATGGGAGGACAAGGCGTTGCATTGCAAATTCATAAAAAAAACTAATGAAGTAAGTATGGACCAATAGAAAACACATCTTGGAAACTTACAATTCAGGACCAAGCCTTGCAACCAGATGCTATCACTGACGCATAATAAAGGACGGAACTAACTCGAAATGCAGGATCTGCGGAAAATATGATGAAACTGCTGACCATATTATCTCAGGATGTTCGAAATTAGCAAAAAATGAATATTCCCGCAGATGTAACAAGGTAACGATATATGTGCACTGGAAGGTACGCAATAAGCACAAAATTGAAACCACTTAGAGATTCTACGAGATACAAAGTAGTAAACATAATATACACAAATAATAATAATAATAATAATAATTCTGTTGAAAATTGAAGTTATGTCGGAGTCTCGTGAAGCACGTCGTGTCTCCTTAAATGAAGATTTTACCGTTGTTGCTAATAATAGCAATTGTTAAAAAAATAGCAGGAGGCGGCTTGCCCACCGCTGAACATGATGGCTCACCTTGGTATGGATATGCTCTGGAGCCTACGTACCAGCCCTCACGTATGGTTAAATACGAGCTAGCTATAATGCTGACACAACGAAAAATATTGCTAAACAGCATCGGATATAAGCATCATACCAGCAAGGACCGCGATCCCTAGTGAGGAACCTAACTGAGATCGAAAAGTATGCAACTGCTGCAATCTCTATAAAACGAGAACTAGAGGAAAACCAAGCCAATTCTCACAAAGACCCTCTATATTCATGAATAGAACATCCCACAAAAAGAAATAATTGAACGGTCTACTAAAGAGTATATTGAAGTAATGACAGCATTTTACACTGCCATGATACATCAACCAAGGACAACAATGATTAAAATCCCCTATAATATCTGTCGAGAAAAGCACCCCTCAAACAGACTAAACATCGATGGCGTGACATCAGAAAAAAAGAATACCTGGCATAGAAATCGAAGGCATCCGAGAAACATTAAAAGTAGATTAAACTTTAACATCGCGGGGCTAAATGCCAACAAACTAGAAGAGATACAAGCAGAGGAACAAATAGAAGCCAGTTGTAATAATACCTCTCAGGTACACAAGCAAATATAGGAAGATAATAACGAATATGAGCGTGAAAAAGAGATAAAAAATAACATGGGATACAGATGGGAGAATGTAAAGGAAATGTCTTTCGAGGAAAAGCCAACAATTCCAAAAGTAAGACAGAACCGTCAAATGAAGGAAACCATCAACGTCGCCTACCAAGCAATTAGAAACATAAAGGACGAAATGGAAAGATCAATTAACCAAACAGAAATGAATCGTCTTATATGTCGCAGAAACAATAGACAAAAAAGTAAGAACACAAGGTAAACGGAAAAGAAAAATGCCAGTGTTGAAAGAAAAATAGAAACCGAAATAAATAAACTACGAGGACAATTGTCACTTCTAAATGAAGGGGACAAGGGCTGCAAGATGAAAGAAAAGAAAAGGAGACAACTGAAAAGAAGCCTTGACATTGCGTTCATGCACGAAACAGATTGTCGCCGCTCATTGTTGACACACACACACACACACACACACATATATATATATATATATATATATATATATATATATACATACATATATATATATATATATATATATATATATATATATATATATATATTTGCGTCTATGTGTTTATGGTCGGGCTGCTGTGTGGTCAGAAAGTTCAGCTTCCAACAAAGATCCCAGCGTGCGGTCTATTTGCTAAGTGCCTGAAACCCATAGCACGGGTCGACCCAAGCCTTGTGAAATTGAGTAAACGGAACTGATCGAAAGCTGTTGATGGTTTCCCTAGCACGAATTCAGAAGTCATTGTCACCGAGGTTTTGAGAATACTGGCGTTGATAATTCTGGCAGCTCATGTGGTATGTATTTACCCACGCAAAACTATAAAAAAAAAAAACAAAAAAAAAACAGACAGCTTTTTCTTTAATATCAAAATTAATTTTCGCATTAATGTGAAAAAGTTAATCTAAAAGTAAGCTTGTTCATTGATGTGTTTTTTACTGCTTATCAACCTTTTGCATCTTATTTCAAGCCAGAAAATACTTTTGGATTGGAAGAATATTTGGAGATAATAATGATTTACTGATATAAGTCATACTGACTAATCCATAGTTGAGAGGAGATGAAGCGGACTCATCCCTTTCTCAGTGGCACTTGCACGTAAATGGATATAACAAACCCGACCGGAATTGGAAATCGGCTCTCCGATCTCCAATTCCGAGCTGTTATCCATTGCACCACCCGCACATCCAAGCTTACAGCACATGGAATTTCCAAAACGATCGCACATCTAGGTTCGACGTTGCTTAATTTTGGTGATCGGACGAGAACCAGTGTTTCAACGGAATATAGCCGCAAACAAATACAGATAGAATAAGTGAGTCAGTATTTTCATTTCTTAAGCAGAAAATGTCACATTGTTTTCCCATCTGACTACCTCCACCCGGAAAATCTGGTCTGTGAACGTATCGCTTTCTCTGGACAAACACCGTAGATGTCAAATGGTAAATAATAAAAGTTACAGAGAGACTGGTGAAACGTCTCCAAGCAAACCACGATAGAACAAAAGTGGTCATCATTAAAAGTAGGTGTATTTTAAAGAGTGTGCTCATGCGCAGGCGTGCGGGTGGGCAGGGTTTAGGGAACAGAACGAAGAAGAGACCGAAAAAATAGTTGAATCATGTCAGAAGCTTCAGTTTTTAAAATTAGAACTGTAGAAGAAGAGAAAAAGCAATTTTCAAAAGAAAAACATAGATCCGTCACACCCCTTCTACTTTGTAGTCAGTCATTTCGTATGTTTATATTTATTTATCTGGATTATCATTTAAATAAAAATAAAAGATCGTTTTCTTCTTGTATTTTTTTCTTGTTTATTTTTTTATTTTATTTTTTTACAGTAAGGTTCATCCTGTACAAGGCCCGGGGAGTAGAGGGTTACGTTAAGAGGTTGTTTGTATAGACAGAAGGAGAAGATAACTGTTAACCCTAGACTTGAACAGGTTAAGACTGCAGTGATCGGGGAAATATTCTTATGAGAGTAGGTTCTACAGAGCAGTAGTTCACGGGAAGAAGCTGTTCGAGTAAAACTAATTTCTCACCGATAGGAACGTGGATGGTTTGATACAATATAAGTGTCATGGTCTGTCCTAACCGTGAAGGTTACAACAGGCGGAACCATGAAATATAGTTCGCCCGAGCACTTTCCGTTAAAGTGCGAGGGAGGTTAGAGGGTGGAAAATGATTCGTCACCCACAAAGATCCAGAGACGCTTTTGAACTCTACCGAGGCTGGATAGTGCGGTTAAGGCAGCTCCGCCCAAATATGACAAAAGAACATTTTCGGCCTATTCTAGCGGTTAGAGGTTAGGATCGCCTAGCATATTTCGGGTCAAGTATGTAGACATGAGCCTGTAGCATCCGGGTGTTCACAGGCTCATGCCTCCGTTATCAGCGAGCATTTATTGAATTCTGTTGCTTGCAGAACGGACTATTCTCCGGAGTTCTCCTCTGTCTTGCACGGGACACGGACCAAACTCCACCTTGACATCTTGGAGTCTGTTGTTATTGATATATACCGACCCACCCTGTGTAGGCAGAGAGAATTAAAACACAAGCTGACCTTGTTCGGAGAGCTGATCACCAATTCAACGCCTAACTAGGAATTTTTTTTCTGTTCCTTCCTATAGTTTTGGTATATTTTAACACTAGTTGTTGAAAATAATTTTTCTTTTCAACCACTTAGTTTTATTTGCCGATGATATAATTTTTGTAAAGATTTGCCGGCCGAAGGGTACCTAAAATTTTAATCGTTATGATACTTTTGTATCCGTTTTTTATGTATAAAATGTTATACCTTTTTAAAAAAAAAAATATATATATATATATATATATATATATATATATATATATATATATATATATAGTCGTACGCGTCGGTTTAATCTCGTATCCAAGAATTCATTTTTTTCGTTTCTGATCGCTTCCTTTATGCTGAGGGCGTTGATGACTTTATTAACCGCAAACGCGTGTGCAGGTTCAGGACTAGAAGTTTCCAGTTTCAGCAAAACCTGCTCCTGTCATCCATTACCTATCGCCGTTTGCCTTTGCAAGAGTTGGCTGAATGTGATAGAAAAAAAGAGTAGAACAAAATGACGATGGTGTGAATTTGTTTAAGGTTGACCTCAACTTGCAAGGAAGTGTTGCACACACTTGATTTCATGCCCGTCCTCTGCGGGACATATGGAATGAGACCTGCAGGATACAGTTATGAAACTACAATCGTTGCAAACGCACACACGAACACAAACAATATTGAAAAAACTTACACCAATGGTAGGTGCAAAAAAAAAGAAAAGTCGAGAAATATAAGCAGTCAATTGCTGATACTCTGAAGAGTAGACGGATGGGTCCGTCTACAAAACACTGGAGTCGGGATGCTGCAGGTAACATCAATCAGCTAAGTGACAATCTTATATATACATATATATATGTTATGTTTTTTATATAAACTTATATGTTTATATATATATATATATATATATATTTATATAATGTTTTTTATAAATATATATATATATATATATATATATACATATGTCATGTTTTTTTTATGTTATAATTTTTCAATAAATAAATATATATATATATATATATATATATATATATATATATATATATATATATATATATACTTTAATTTAGGATATAACATCAAAATCATGGCAAAAAAAACCTACACAAGTGGAATCGTGTTTAGGTGCGAATCAATGCATCTCATCAGACGTTAATAAATAACTGGTAATAGACAAGTTATTGAGATTTAAATGTAAGACACGTCCTCCTTTCACGAGAAAAAAGAAAAAGAGTAAGAAAGAAAGGAGAGGATATGGTTGCAGGGTTTGTTTGTTTGTTTTTATTCAGATCAACCAATCAAAATGACCTACGCTAAGTTTAAAGTAAATTAAGGGAAGAAGCAAAAGTTAAGAAGCAACCGTTCGTAAAGGGTCATGACCCGCAGATTTAGAATCATAGACAGACCCCAGACGCCGTATACGAGCGGATGTAAATGTCTACAATATTGTACCTCAGACAATGCCATTTCCTAGGAATGATGAAACGTAAGTTAATAAAATATTCGACAAGCTACATTCCCTGTGAGTTAAAAAAAAAAGAAACTCTTTTATAGTTGGTAAATAAACAGGCTCTTTAAGAAACCAATTATTTATTTAAACATATAGAACTGAGTAAAATAAAGTGCAACTATTGAATTAGGGTTCTTTATATAGGATGTTAATATCAATAACCAATCAATGCAAAATGGTAAAATGTCAGCTAAACGCTAATTCATCTGTACCAAATGTTACTAACAATACTAGAAGATAAATACAAAAATTATATTAAATCGAAATTGATTTCACAGACAGAAAGATAAGCCATAAATTAATACAACACAGTTCAATTTAATTCTAAGAAAAGGCAATTGTCAAATTTTAAAGTTTAGCAGGATTGTAGGGTAAAAGTAGAGTATATTTACAATTTACCCTTAACTCAAATCTTTGATTTAATAAAGCATCGTTATCCAAGAAGCTGATAATCTACAATTTTCCTGTAAACACAGAAAACACGGTTCATATAAGGATCTACATGTTCTTGTCAGTTTTAAAATTTTCCATTTCATTTTAGGAGATTCATTTTCATTTTTCAAGCTCCACTTTCGAAATATTTCTGAAGAAAAGTGTTGATTCGCATCGAAACACAACTGCCACTGTGTATCCTTTTTGACATGTTTTTAACGTAATATCTTAGAATAAATAATATTGCTCTACTTTATATTGAACCCTTTTTTAAAATAATGTTACGAACGTTGAAGTTGTATTCTATTCATTCTTTATTTAACACAATATATATATATATATATATATATATATATATAAATTCAATACAAATCAAAGACACCTAACGAAATTCGAAAAAATATGAGAATTTAACCTAGAATGATAATATTCAATAAATTAATAAAAGTCCAATGGACTTACCAAAGTGACCGTCCCTAGAGTTTCGCGTATCCCTTCTCATCAGCTTCTAAATATTTAAATGCTGTGATGTTCTTAACGGACTCTAGTTGAGTATGATTAAAATTTGAAGTTTAGAGATTTTATGGTCTATATATTCGATATCGACTATTAATTCAACAGATTCATCCGACCCTCCTACTCTGATAAGCAATTCGAATTCTGCCGGAGAACTCAAATTTTTCTTCAATAAGATTTCTAGAATATTCTGGCCGGCGGACGAAAATAAATAAATATTTGTGTTTATAAGGCATGATTTAACTTCGCTTGATCGTCTAAAATCTCGTCAGATCTAACAACGGTTTCTCCTGCCAAGAGCGAAAGCAGGTTCGAATCGTACCGAGGAGCGCATTTTTTGTCCTTAATTACATTTCTCGAATATTCAGGCCTGTAGACTAAAATAAGCATACTGTTTAATAAATAAACGGATCGTCTACTCAAATATGGGTATCCCCTGAAAGTCACGTTTAAGTAATAAAATCTATCACTTCTTGAGAAAAAATATATTTATATATAAATAACATAGTTTACCCCTGGCAACTAAATTCCTACTTTATAGTATGGGTTTAGTGTTGTATACGCTATATTTAATGTTACCAAGTGAACGCTCGAATGCATCCTAAGTACCTTCTGTAACTGTGGGAAGTTCATGAGCCACCGTCTAATTTTTGTTCGTGAAGTGTAGCCATGGGTGGTAGCTCCAAAAGTAATGCCTCCAATTTTTATTATATAGGCCTACGATATCAGAGGCGCATGGTGCGAGTATATTTCAGTCGATGGTCAAGCGTCCTGCCAATAACTCATACATTTTTGTTTTATTTGAAAGTTGCCATTAGGTAGTAGTTCCGGCTTGTGGTAATAGGTAACCATTACTATTGATTATAAAGTTCGATCTGTAGCGTCGTGTCTTGGGCCAGAACCTGATTAGTACTTAGTTGCAGCTTTCTGTATGTTCTTTCAGTTTTGGAAATAGCGAAAATCACTGGATCCTGGTGAATGAGGTAAATGGCCCATTTCTATAAAGATTTCTTCGCCAGAAACAAGCAAGCTCTCTATTCATCATTTTTTTTTTTTATCATTCACAAATCATCTTTTCTGATCTGCCACATTATTTCCCTTTTCTTAATCAATTCTTCTGCTATCGTTCGTACTCTTCATCTCGGATCTGAGCGCAGAGAGGTTGACGCTCTCCCCACATTCACATTTTTCTTTACGTCTTTGGCTCCCTACTTCTTCCTTCATCCTGAACAACTTCTCACCCTTTCTTGAAGTGCCTGGACCATTTGGGCGTGGGGGGATCCACTGGATTTCTTCAAAGTATTTTTTCTTTTTGTTGTTTCTTTGTATTCATTTCACCCCAAGCAAAGCGGCCCGTCCTGGGTATGACGATAAACTACATCCGCGTCCTGAGTAAGACGATAAACTACGTCCAACAGCAAGGCCTCTGATCAGGAAGTTTTGAGGAGCGTGGGACTACCTCTTAATTGCTGGTGTTCCCAGGTCCACGTTGATCCGGGGTGGTAGCAGCTGTTAGGGTCCCAGCTATGGGCAAATAGTTAACCCCGAACTGAGGTAAAAAGCATTATGAAAGTGTATAAATAGGTTTTAAATCCAGAAATATTTTCTAAAATTTATTACCAGAGATAAATTTTTGAAGAAAAAATATTACAAACAAAAAGTTTTTGAAAGAAAAATTACCAGCAATACATTTTTTAAAATAATATTACCAACTATACATTTTTGGAGGAAAAAAAATATTACCAGAAATAGATTTTTGACAAAACAAAATATTACCAGCAATAAAAATTGTCGGCATTAAATGACACACTGAGTTTGATATGACATAAAACAAAATAAGCAACCAAGCAAAGTGAAAATGATAAGAGAATACAGGTGGGTTAAGAGAATACAGGTGGGTTAAGAGAATACAGGTGAGTAAAGAGAATACAGGTGGGTTACAGGGAGTAAAAGTGAAAGAAAATGAAAATGGCAAGGATTGAGGAAAGGACAAGAAAGAAAAAGGACTTAAAAAAAATAGAAGATAGCGAATGGCGTTGCATTTAAAGTTTTGAAGATTTTACTTGTGAGGAAAGCAAGAAATCGAAAGAGTTCCACAGGTAGGAAGTACGAGAAAAGAAACTGTTGGAATAGAAGTGTGGTTGCATCGAGTCATTTTAACAGTAAAATGGTGGGACTTAGACGGCAATCTAGTAGCCCGATTAAATTCATGTAGTCGGGGAACCAGGGGAAAAATAACTCACCGAGCAGTTGCCATGAAAATATTTGTAGAAAATACAGAGGGAAGCCATGTCACATTAATGAGAAAGTGTCTGATGTCGGGATGATTGGTCAGGATCGATTACATTACAGATCCTTCTTTGGATTTTGTCAAGATTCGCCAGATGTACACCAGGCCAGATATAACAACAGGATTCAATGTTCGGACGAATGGTATATTTATAAATGTGCAAGGTGGATTGTGACGGGAAAGATTTTCTTGTACGACACAGTGAATCAGTTTTCATTCCAGTTCACTATAAGTTTTACGGTATAAGCTATATAATACAGCACAAAGAACACAGAAACATATAATGAACAGTATCAAACGTTATCAAATTGTATCAAACATTAGCCCTGTTAAAAGAAGGCTAACGTATGATTTACACGTTTAGTGATGTTCACCCAAAATTATCATTCTTTTCGCTCATTTTCTGCCAAGGGTATAACATAAATATCTACAAATTCCTTTAGCGCTCGGAAATGAATGACTCATCTGGTCTGCGTCTCAATTAGACGGAAGTTAGGACATGTCCAGTTGTCTTTGTGTACAAATACAATCTTTGGCACATCTCATAATATATTTTAGCATTAGGCCGCTAGCATATTGATGTACCTCCATATTTCACAAGGCCATATTACCATGCAGGCATGGTCAAGTTATTCCAATAAATCAGCATTAATGTAAGAAAACTAAAAGAAATCTTAGTAATAGTAAGCAATAACAGGGCACATTTTTACAATGATATTCATCTTGTACAAGATCCAAGAGCCGCTCGAGAAGTTTACAAAGGCACAGTTTATAGAGATATGTGAGGAGGATAACGATTAATCCTAGACTTGAACAGGTTAAGGCTGTAGTGGACGTGGAAGCATCATCTTGGGAGACGTTTCCGCAAATTAGCGTTTCGTGAGAAGAAGCTACTCGTATAGAACTCACGAATAAGAAGGTAATAGGGGTGGTTCGCTACACTGTACATGGCATGGTGGATCTTAGCCCTGAAGGATTAGAACTGGCGGAACGAAGGAAAGTAGTTGGTCTGAAGACTTTCCGTGAAAATAGCGATAGGGTAGCGAGAGGCTTGCGAAATTTTCTTTTGTGAAAAATAATTCAATACCCACAAGGATGCGAATGCGCTTTTAGAAACTGAAAAGTGAAGACTGGGTATCTCTTGCCGATATATGATATCAGTACTCCATTTCAGCCTAATCTGGCTCCTGTAACAGACAGAAGATAACAGTAGGTGTAAGGTACTTACTGGACTAATTTCTAACAATAAGAATGTATATATATATATATATATATATATATATATATATATATATATATATATATATATATATGTTCATCAGTAAGACACAGCCCAAGGTTTTAGCTACGTATTGGCGAAGTCAAGTAAAAACTCATACAGACATTTAACGATCTAGGAGTAATAAACGACGGAAAAATAGGACCTTCTCCGGATGAATTATTATATCCGGTTGGAAGGGAATTATTGTATCTTTGGTTGGTTGGTTGGTTTGTATTTTACGGTTTATCAACCTTTTGTAGGTTATTTAAAGACATAAAACAATTTTTTAGAGTTTAAGAGTTTTTGGGAAATAATAATTATTTATTGATATATGTCCTATTAATTAACCTATATCTGGGGCCGGGAAGAATAAGTGGATCCATACTTTTCCTAAGGATATTTGCACGTAAGAGAATATAACAATCCGGACTGGAATTGGAACTCGGCTTTCCGATTTTCAATTTGAAGACGTTAACCATTACACCACCCGCACATCCAAGCTTACAAAGCCTGGTATTCTCAAGCGGTGACCAATCAACGTACAGAACCGACTCGGCATTGCTTAACTTCAATGATCTTACGAGAACTGGTGTTTCAAGCTGATATGGCTTTTTTGTATTGTACAAACCGTGGAATCTTTTTCTTCCAATTAGATAAAGAAAATTATGAACAAATCACATACACCCCTTTTGTTCCAACCACCCCATCTATTTGTAACAAGTGTTAGCTTCGTAAGTATCAAAGCGTTTATAAAGCTTATAAATAAACTATAACGACGGGTGACCATGAAAATCAAAGACTTTAATGTGAACCAATGATAGGCGAAACGCGTGTTTTGAGCCACAATTTTAGTGTTTAATATATGACCCATAGTAATACCTTCTTCTATGCACCCCATCCCTTAATGTCATAAGTGATCATGGCTTTCCACAACTTCCTTCTCGGGCTTTTGAACCAGGAAAGTTCAAATAATATTAAGTCCAAGATACAGTGGGGCTTCCCAGGCAGTACCTTCCCCTTTCGGGCGAGTGTTGAATTTATTGCCCGGCATCTGAGTTGTCCCCAAAAGTGGAAGTTCCGATGGGGTATGGGCAATTTTTCATCGGTATTGCCGTTAAGCTCACTTTAAACTGACCTTGTGTCAC
>CAHIKZ030000168.1:277500-360000 GCA_903632075.3 Acanthosepion pharaonis
TACATACATACATACATACATACATACATACATATAGATAGATAGATAGATAGATAGATAGATAGATAGATAGATAGATAGATCATCAATAAAAAAAAACACTGGTTGAATATTGATTTCTGTTTTATTTTTTCAATTAGGTTCCTCGAGTAGTTTCGGCTAGCATGGCCGTCATCAGGAGAAAAATATTGCTGCTTGTTAGTAGCAGTGAACTATAGGAGTGAATGACTCTGAAGAAAGTGGACTTTATCTGTAGTTTTCATTTAATTTTTTATCGTTAATTTTGGTCAGTCATTATGTTATTTAAACGGCTTCTTTCAAGTTGTTTTAAGATGGAAGCTGGGAAATTCTTGAGTCTCAGAATTCTCTACTTGGTCATTTTGACAGTTTTTATTGGTTGCTGAGAAGGGGAAGTGTGCGTTAAGTGTATTTTATCTTTTAGTTTTTTGGAAGTGTGTACGACGTGTGCATGTGTATATATGTATGAGTCTGAGGATAAGTGTGGGACCTCAACACCTCGGCAAAGATGTCCGTCATATGTGGGTGAGAAATGTGGGTGGGGTTTGATTTATGGGGTTATATATTAATTTTATCTATGTTCTTAAATATGTGGTTAAACCCGTCTAGACGAAGTGTTTTGAGACGCAAAATCCATTTGTCTTCATGTTCCTCTAGTATTTTTTAAGGTCACTTTTTCTGTCTATTTCTATTTTTTCAATTATAGTGAATTTTGCATGGCTTTTAAAATCATATTTTACTGGGCGGAAATTTTGTTCTACAGGTAATAATCTTTCGTGGGGAGTCGACTTGATTCGATTCTATTATAAATTCTGCAGTGAAAGGGCTATTTAGATTTTCCCACATATTGTTTCTGGCATACCATTAGAAATGTGGTAGTTTTTTAAAGTATATTTAGTGACTGAGCTAGTGAAGGAATTGGTACGTCTAATGTGGTTACAAAATAAGTTTCTTTTGTTGTCAAATGGCTGGGAAAATCCTGTTGTTGTTGTTGTTTTTTTGAGGGTTTTTTGTTTATTACCAGTTACCTTATTATCTGAAATTTGGTTATATATATATATATATATATGTGTGTATATGTGTGTGTGTGTGTGGATGACAATATCTATCTATCTATATATATATATATATATATATATATATATATATATATATATATATATAATTGTGTATTTGGACAGCAATCCATCTTTTATACAGGTTTCACTGAAAATGACTGACTAAGCACTATGATAAAGCGTTTTATAATATTTTTCTTGGTATTTGTACAAGAGATTACTTTTCTGGATACAAAGTGGAATTAAAACTGTTCAAATGATCTGTGAATACGAATCCTTTCGGCTAAACTGTTAGACATTATCAATGATGTTTTTGGGTTGGTGGGGATGTTGAATTGAATATGTAGATTTTTTTATAGCAATAATAGCGTCTTTATTTCTGAATACAGTCAGAATGTCATGACCGTGTTCATACTTGATATTATTAAGAGTTGGTTTCTTCATTTTTATTGTTAATGCATCCATTATTTTAAATATTTTTGGCACTTGAATGGGTGCATTTTCTACAAGTATGTTACTAAGAGAGGTAGGTAGGTATTCGTGGGTTATGAAATGGGTCCCAATGGAGCTATGATTTGAGAGATGCAAAGCGCTGTCGTTCGTCTTCAATGAAACACACACACTTATCTATCTATCTATCTATCTATCTATATATATATATATATATATATATAGAGATAGATAGATAGATAGATAGATAGATAGATAGATTATATATATAGATATATATATATATATATATATATATATATATATATATATATATATTAGTGTACACTGAGGTCAACGCATTGAAGTGGCAGTCCACATGGTTGCTCTCGATCTTAAGGCAATCAGCCCTGAAAGCTGCGTTCAAGCAGTCTGTCCTGCTATTTATCCATACCTGTGGAAGTGGGGGGAGAAGATGGGTTCATGACTTTCCCAAGGGTATTTACACGTAAGTTAATGTGTACAAACTCGAACAAAATTCGAATTCGGTTATCCAATTCCTCAATCGGAGCCATAATCCATTACTCCACCGTACTTATATAATAGCTTGACGATTACATTTAAGCATGAAATAGACTGTCGCCATTGATATCAGTGTCCAATTTATATACGCTTATATAAATATATCATATCATAAAACTATAGTTTATCTATCTAGCTCGCTAGATAGATAGATAGATAGATAGATAGATAGATAGATAGATAGATAGATATGAAAGTTTATAGATATTTAAATAAATATATATATATTCATATGTGTCTTTGAACATAGGCTAAGAATAGAACAACCAGAAGTCAATGCTAGTTTTGAACTAGGAACAATGTATGCATGCTAGTGAGTAGTAGATATTTTGAAGTATTCGTCCATCTTGTGATGTAGCAACACTCATCCCGGTACAGCGTCCGAGTTTTAGGTGATAACCAATACAGTGATAATGTTCATTGTAATGAAAGATTTAATTGAAAGCAGATCTCAAACCAAGGAGATGTAGAAATGTTCCATTTGAGTAGGATGGAATTGTGGACCTTCTTGAGGCTGGGCGATCATTTCGGAGAATTGCTGTGCATGTCGGACGAGGCACATTGGAGAAGCTTCGAGGATGATAATAGTGGTCAAAAGGTAGTTATGTGATTGGAGATAGTCAGACATTACTTACAATCAAATCACGACACCAATAATTAAACAACTTGTAATATAAAACTAATAAACGTTACTTAAAATAGTACATTTTACAACCGTTTGTATGTGAAATGTACACAGAAATGCATACGGACTGAGTTTCCCCCAGATAGATAGATAGATAGATCGATTATGAACCGCTGAGATAAACAGATAGATAGATTATGAACACATAGATAGATAGATAGATAGATAGATAGATAGATAGATAGATAGATAGGGATAGGAAAACATCATTATTTGGCATTGTATGTAACTAGTCAGTTTTTTCCTACTGAGCTGTTAAAGCTAGATCAATCATCTGCCATGACCTGGTCATCTCGAGTTTTTGAGGTGCACCATATGTCGCTGTGTCATCAGAGGATCTGTGTATACATTTGGGAGATCATTTATATCAAGTAGAAAGAGGATAGAAGCAATTAGGAAGGACTTGAGAATTGATAAGACTATTCCAGAGGTTCCATGGCTGGAGACCCTATGTCTCATTTTTTTCAAAGGCCTTTCAAATATCCAATGCGATCGTCCGTGAGATGCATTTGTTGTCTACTGCCTGCTGATTCGATCAGTAATGACAGTTACGATATCAGCAGTGGTCCCAGCCCAATCTTAATGCGTACTGCTCAAGAGTATGTCCCTATTGAGGTGATCAACAACGTTCTTGAAGAACCGCATTAGATAAATAGACAGACAGATTTCAAAGTTAGGATGCTTGTCTCCGTTGGTAGTTGCATAATTAAAAGAATAACTTGTAGTTGCAACGAATGAATTATTTTTATTGAAATATGTCTTGGTCACTCCATAATTTGAGTAAAAACAATGCAAAGAAGCTCGAAACACTTAAGATTTCAAATCAAGGAAAATAGAGTTGATGACGTTTACAACGTTTAATAGCAAGTTGAGGCGTAAAAAAAAGGATGTTTGTTTTTTTACTCTATAAATTGCTTCTTCTTTTGTTATACAGTGTAACCCGGATATAAGAGAGAACGGAGAAGAAGTCTCTTATATCCGGGTTTCTCTTATATCCGGGTTTGGTCTATTTTATATACATTAACACAGGCTCTAATTTGGGACCAGAGAAAATCTCTCTTATATCCGGGTTTCTCTTATATCCGGATCTCTTATATCCGGGTTACACTGTATCATATTTTTCTTTGGAACAAAGATGTCCAGACAGGATGGAGTTGTGCTGCATCTATCCTATTTCAGGCATTTTTTGTAGTTGCTATTACCATTTGTTCAACTACTCTTTGATTGAAATGCTTTTGGTTCATCAATGTTATTTCCAAATGGTCGAAGTCAATTCTGTGACCTTCTGTAATGGCATGTAATGCAATCGCTGAAGTTTTTTCCCAATTCTTATCATTTGAAATTACCTTATCACAAAGTCTTCAATGTTCATCCAGTCGTTCTTTCAATGTTCTTGAAGTCATGCCCACATAACTTGCAATTAATGTTGTAGATCAGTTTGCCATTACTTGTAACTGCTCTTTCATCTTTTAATCTGATAATCGTCCTTCCTATTGTGTTGAAAGAGGAGAATACAACTCATATATCTATCTGTTTTAAAATTTGCTTCAGAGAGCTTCTGATGTGTTTTCTTCACACGGTATGTTCACCGTTAAAACTTTTTCAGAATTAGAGTCTATATTTTTTTCAATGGCATTGTTGTTTATTCAGTCTAGTTGTTGGTACAGCAATCGTTTAGGAAATCCATTCTTTTGAAGGATATCTATTATATTCTGCTGCTCAAGTTTTTTATCCAATGGATCTGAACAAATTTTCTCTTCTCTTTTAAAGAATCCCAGAGTAATTCCTTTTTTGTTGTAAGGCTGTGACACGAATTGAAATCCAAGTATTGATCTGTAGATGTGGGTTTTCTATAAACAGTCGTTTTTAATTCGCTCCTTTCATTTCTCGTTACCAAGCAATCTAAGAAAGGAAGACTCATATCTTTTTCGAAATCCATTGTGAATTTGATATATTCGTTTTGATTTTTGAGGAACTGTAAAAAGGAATCCACATATTGATGTTTCATTAAAACAAAAGTGTCGTCAACGTACCTCCACCATATTTTGATGGGGTTATCATAATTACGCAAAGATCTATGTTCAAAATCTTCCATAAAAAGATTCGCTAGGATAGGGGAAATTTGTTTCCTTGATTTGAATTCTTAAGCATTTCGAACTTCTTTGCACTGTTTTTACTCAAATTAAGGAGTGACCAAGACTGGCAACTGCTAGTCGAAATATTATCATAAAAATAAATCATTCGTTGGAACTAAAAGTTTTTTTTTTTCTTTTAATTAGCCGGACAGTTTTATTCATCATTTTCTCAATATTTTCGTTTTACAGTTCGTTTAATTTAGCTATATCAAAAGACGAATCTCTTAAACATCATCTGAATTGAAGAACTAGAAATCGCTGTAATTTATTAAAATAATTTTGCTGTTTTTGTTTTAGTTTCCTGCTACCCAAGCACGAAAAATGTTGAAAATAAACACGCCATTATTCATATTGTTTGTTTTCTCTTAGATAATTCAATGCAATTTTTTTGCCTTCAGGACAAAGTGACAAGAAAAGCAATAATCGTTTACATTTTTACTTCTTGATTAAAAACACACCGAGAAGTTTTTCAGATTTGGGTAAAGAATATGAGTTCAGTGGTTTGTAATTCCTTTTTAAATGCTCGGATAATGCTGGAAATATTGCATTTTACTAAATGAATTGCTTTTTCAATCAATATTGCAGAAAAATTATGGAAATAAAATTACATCATTATACTCGTATACTACTCATAAAAAATGATAGTACTATTTATGCATGGATCAAAAATTCTGCCCATTATTTATACTCTCTGTTTCACGAATCAAACAGCATGAAACCTGAAACTGACAGTCACTATACAATGTTGATTCTTATATACACAAACTATATCTCCCTCTCTCTCTCTCTCTCTCTCTCTCTCTATATATATATATATATATATATATATATATATATATATATATATATATATAATAATTTACCCATGCACGCATGGACTCTCCCAACTATAAATAGGAGCAGGTACTGCCTTTTGGAGAGGGAAGTTTCCAGCAGTCATTACTGACAGTCGGACCGAACATTCTTGCTGTAACACTCCCGTTTGTATATGTTTTTATTACTGTTTCTGTTAATATAGAGTAAATTTATTTTTAAAAAAATCGCTGTTAGCTTCAACCAGTGCCTCCAGGCGACTTCGAAATCTCCTGCATCTTTTCTGGACGGTCTCCTTATTTAAGTTGTTAAATGCTGCCATAATCCTTGCCTTTAGTTCATTTTTGGTGTTACAACGAGTTTTGTTGGTCTCTCGCTCAGCTGCGCCACACACATAATAATCAAGGCGGTTGAAATCTGGGGAGTTACGTGACCATATGTAAAAGGTGATGTGGTCACAGTAATTGTCTGGCAGCCATCGTTGGTTTCTCCTGCTTGTGTGGCAGGGTGCAGAATCCTGTTGCCAGACATAGTTTTTTTGTTTTTGTTTTCCAGCAGTCAACCTTTTGATCCAGAGCAGCACTACCTCATTAAGGCACTTGATATAGGCTTCTGCGTTGTCTGAGGTCCTCACCAACAAATTCAGGAGTTATTTTCTTATCAGAATGATCAGAGTGAGTTTTCCGAGCTGCCGTACCTTCGTAATCAGAATTAGATCCTTTCCCAATCCTCTACACTGTCCTAAGATTCACACCAAAACACTCTGAAATGTTCGTATTGGATTTTCCGATGCAAATGCCAAGCGATTTAGCACGCCGTTCTAAAATTTCTGTCGAAATAAATTGTGTCGTGGTGCTCTTTTTCGCACGGACGGTGCCCAACTGACCCTGTTATATTGGGCAGCCGACACAAAAAAAAAACAACGCGCATGCGCCAAATTAAAAATTACCCATCGCACCCTGTATGATAATAGGCTACATATGAATTCTTAACGCTCAAAGATATCAAACTGATTTGATTCACCATCAAACTTGGACCTTGGTGTTCGTAAAAAAAAACAAAAGGACATTTTTTCTCTTTACATCACTATTATTCTTCCATCATCGGCAATGTTTGTTGTTTAAAAAGCGATGATTAGAATTGTAATAAAACCTAAGCATATGATGCAAATGAATTTATATATATATTTTTGGTTCTTGAGAATTTACAAAAAACATAATACACACTATTTATTTATTTATTAAATTATTTATTTATAAGAATAATTTTATATTTACAACATTTTAAAACTAATACAATTAAAATTAATGCAATGCAATATTTATCATTTATAAAGTAATAAATGTGATAATTTTTGTAGTCATTAATTAATAAACATTTACTAACTTATTAAAATATGTGGACCAACTATAAGGAACTCTTTATTATTTACAATTTTATGAAGTTCGAATCAGTCGGCAATTAGCCGATGTTTTGCCAATCATTCCAATAAAAATTGTAATAAATAAATGCCTCGTTGCCTCCCGCTTTGCTGCTTGCTGAGAGTCATCGTCCGTTGCTCCAGTTTTAAAGATTCATCCACTATCGACATATTAGACTTCTGCCTCTTTTTGTGAAACTCCTAGAAGCCCTAAACCACACTGAATTGTTTCGTCAGCTCATTACAGGGCCTTTTCTCTGACAAGCAATATGGCTTCAGTTTCTCCAGATCAACTGCTGATGCATCAACAATAATTGCGGAAAGAGTCTATTGTGCTGAATTGACTGTAGTATTGGACATCTCGAAAGCCTTTGGCAGGGTTTGGCATTCAGGTTTTCTCCACAAGCTGAAAAGCTACGGTATCTCTCTGCACGGTTTTCAGTTGATCCAACCGTTCTTATCGTATCTTGGAATGAAAGTTGTCCTGAACAACCACTCGCCTACCTCCTTTCGTACTAATGCGGGTGTACCCCCAGGGCTCGATCCTTGGTTATTCGCTGTTTTTACTCTTCATTAACGGCATTCCCGATGACATCAGTTCTCAACTTGACATTGACACTGGCGACAGTGCCATTTATCCCTAGATAGTAAGGCTGATCAGTCAAACAAGGTCAAATTGGCACAAAATGTACAAAATTACCTCAAGACTGTCGTTAACAGGAGAAAAAGATGGCTTTTCAATTTTAACGCCTCCAAAGCTAAAATGCTCTCGATTAATCATCTGAGAGACCCCGTTCTGCCTTCCATCATCATGGCTAATACCATCCCCCCAAAAAAACGATTCGTTGTGCCTCCTCGGGCTAACGTTCTCAGCCGAAATGAGATGGAAAGACTACATTGAATCTATTGCCAGATGAGCTGCTAAGAAAGCCGGTTCACTGTGTCAAGCGAGGCACTTTTACTCTTCGAAATCTATCTTGCCTATCTATAAGTCTACCATTCGTCCATGCTTAGAATATTACTGCCATATATTGTCCGATGCTCCTGTTATTTTCCTGGAACTCTTCGATTTGAAGAATCAGCGATATTATTGGTCTGTGCCATTTTTATAAATACTTTCATGGTAATTGTTCAGATATGCTCTACGCTAGTAAAGCTACTTTTTAAATTTGTTGTTTTATTCCACTCACCCACAGACAAATGACTTGTATATATGGGGACTAATTTAGACTTTCATAGAGAAAATGAGGTATTATGGTGGATGTTTATTTTTTCTAGGCTTGCTTTAAAAAAGATAACGTAACATATTTGCTCGGTTTATTAAGTAAAAATAAATTATACTTTTACATTTGGATTAATTTAAATTAAAGTTAAAAAAATGTTTTAATATTCTAATTAATTGAAATGAAAATGTTCTTATAGTCTTCACGTTAATGTTATTAAATAACATATTTAGAGATTATTATATTTTATTCTTTTATATTTCAGATTTTATAATGCGATCCTTCCAGAATAGTTTCTTACTTTTTACTTTCAACTAGGGATTTTTTTTTCTGATTTCTGTTTTATTCATTCATTTATACCGAAATTTATGGTAACCTGATAGCACCATAAATCTCACACACTGAAGCAAAATCTGCAAAATTACTTATTTATTCCTATATTCAAGACTTCCGTCTTTTGATAAAAAAAATAAATGTATTGCATTGTAAGTCGAAAACCTTGACAAAATAATGACTAAATATGAGAACATGGGAGAGGGGCTAGAACATGTTCGTTTCGAGTATGGTATCCAGATATGAATCATTTCTGCTGAGGAAACGATTAATGGAAAATATCTGTAAAACTTATCATTGGTTGACTAAACTGTTTGGAAGACATCGGACGAGCACGAATCCCAGGTCATTGTGACCGAGGTCTTGTTCCAAACTCCTATTCACGCCATAGTGTGCATTCTTCTAAAAATTGTAACTATGGATCACACTGTATAGTTGCAGCTTGAACCAAAGGTTGTTGCTGTTGGTGTCGAATAAAAACAAATGTGCCTGAGTGGGGAGACTGAAACAGGGATTGGCAAGCCCTCCTAGCAGTCGGGTGTGCTCAGAAACGACCATCTACCCATTATGTATATTTCTCTCTATATATTTATGTTTTAAAATTTATTTATGCAGCAATAGTGTTTTTTGTTTTTTTTTAAATTGTTTTATTAAAAAAAATATTTTTGTTTTATTAAAAAAAATCGAATAAAGTAAATCCGTTGAACCTTTTCGTGAGTTTCTCCTGGTGTTGAATAAGTTCTTTGATGTCACGTGGAAATTGGTAAAGTGCATGTTTAAATACTTTTGCCCATCGTTAATCATTTTCAATGAAAGAAGGAATAAAGTCGGCTTAATAGACGGAGCGTTTATACTGTTAAAAGACCCGAGTTTGTATGATGGTGAAACTTTTTTTTGATCTTGTTCACCCCACGCAAGGCAGTAAAGCCACTATAATGCAATAATTTACTGAATACGAAAGATTCAGAAACAGAAACATTGCTGAGGAGCCAGAACAAGAGAAGAGTAATTAGGAAGACAGTAAATAGCGATTGACATTGCATTTACATTTTTGAAGATTAATGTTGGCTGGAAAGCTTGGAACCGGAAAGGAATTCCACAAGCGAGAAGTGCGAGAAAAAAAACTGTTAGCATAGAATTTACGGTTACATCTAGCCAACTAAACTGTAAATTGATGAGACCTTCTCGTCAGTCTAGTACTGCGTTTAAATTCAAAACAAATGTCTAGACACCAAAACTTAGAGCGATATTTACAGAAATGTGGTACAAGGCCAATATAGGGAATGAGGAAAAGGACGGTCTTCTTCTGTCTTAACGTTAAACTTAGCTAACCACAAACACAAACATACAACAATATTCTTTACACAAAAACAAACCTTTCTTACTGCATCCACCATAATACCTCATTGTCTCGATGAAAGTCCTAACTAGTCCCCATATGTACAATTCATTTTCTGTGGCGAGAGGGGAATAAAACAACAATTTAAAAACTATCCCCCATTGTGTATTTACAATATGAAAAGAAAAGAGCTCATCAGAACAGTTACCTTGAAAGTATTTATAGAAAAGACACAGAGAAGCAACCTTATGTCGGTTTGAAACTGATTGAAGCTGAGATGCCAGATCTCAGCCAAGAATATCGCTGATTCTTCTTTGGATTTTATCAAGAAGCTGTAGATAAATAACGGCAGCAACAGGCCATATGTGGCAGCAATATTCTAAGCATGGACAAATGGTAGATTTATATGTAAAATAGAATAATGATACAATGAACCAACGTTTTAGGCTCATGTGACTAAAATGACCTTACGTTTCAAAGGCATTTTAACACATCGGCAACGAGATTGTAAGGTATTTTATTCATGTTGGATTTCGGTCTTTTAATGAGAAGAGCCTGCAAACATTTAATCGTTTTTCGAATTGGTTGAATACTGTCGACCATGATCTGACTTTAACGCAAAGGATTGAGAATTTTGTCGGTTATGAAAAATTGAACAGAGAAATTACAATTGATATGCCTTAAAGGGAAGTTTGAGACCGGATTTTTAGTTTATTAGAAATTAACTGCTTTAATCGATTTGGGTTAAATGTTTACATATGTTTATATGCTTTAATCGATTTGTTTTAAATATTTACACGTGTCTATATGCCTATCTCATTCTGTTTCATTGTTTCTGTATATCTATCTCTCTTTTTCTACATATCTCTCTGTGTACATTGTGTTTCGGCGTGACGTTAACCGTTTTAATATTGTGAAAAGTGTGTGTTGGAAGAGTATGCACTCTCTCGTGAGCTTATATGTGTATTAAACTTAAGCTAGACACAAACTCGAAGAACCTGGGGAATTGAAAGACGATATTCTTTGCTAGTTCTTGTGAATTAAAAATATAATGAACTTTTTGAAATAAACCAAAAACGTTATGTGGGGAAAAGGTACGAGACACCGAGAAACTGTCGTGTTTTGTCTTTGCTTAGAAACGAGATGCGTTCTTGTCAGGGCTTTGGACAACTTGATCCCTCACGTAAGTTAAGAAAAGATGGCTAACGCACGAAGCCAATTAATTGTTCATTTATCACTGTCATAAGATTGTCATTTTAATTGGCTAAAATGCCAAAGTTGTCAAACACAACTCTCAAGATACATGAGAGTTAAATGGAAACTGTTATTTAGTTAGTTTTTTTTTTCGTTTTATCAGAAGCATTAGGCACCAAGTGAGGATTGAACTTACTACTTGCTAGTAATAATCTATCTGAAAGGCCAGCTTTCTGACCCTGAGACGATGAGGAGGAAAGAAATGGGAATTAAGTAGAAATAAAAGAATAATGTAAGATATAAAGATGTAAATATAGATGCCTATATATAAACAAGATTTGCTAGATAGATAGATAGATAGATAGATAGATAGACAGATAGATATATAGACACGGTCAACAGAGAGGTGTAAAATGTTTGTGCTCAATATATTAAGCATTTTATCCATAAGTATAGTATACTTTAAAACTTTTAACCATAAATATGGTATGCCTTAAAACTACATTTTTATCATATATCTCTCTCTACCTCTCAACATATATATATATATATATATATATATATATATATATATATATATATATATATATATATATATATATACCGGGTGTAACAGCAAAGTTATGTAGCAAATTGTTTAACAGCAAAATTATCCAATTGTTAGATTAAGCTTTGAACCGTTGTATCTTAGAAATGATTAAAGATATCTTACTGGAATTCTCCGATGTTTTTATAACAGTATTGAATTCTACTTTGAACACTAAGAATGTATTTAGCTCAAAGTTGAAATGATGATCCCTCTTCCTGTTGTCACCTCCTGATCCAGTTTTCCTCTCTACTGCTCTCTCTTTTTTTAAACTTATTCACCGTTCTCTTGATGGTTCTTGAATAGACTTTGAAGATAGAAGCCGAAGTATGAATGTTGATTTCTGAAGGCCTGAATGATCGTTTTCCTCTCATCATTGCTCAGTTAGGAAGAAATAGTGCGGCTGACAGAAAACGATTTTAACCTGATCTATTTCTAGCTGAATAACTGAAAGGGTTTTTCAGTGATTGTTACGATAAATAGTATCAAGATGGCTAAACGTCTTATCTAAAACCCCGGGGGAAAAGAAAGTCAATTATTTTACTGATTTTTTTGGATATTAAACATTTGTGGGATAGACAATTATTTCAAGACATTTTTATGTTTATACATTCTTTTTATAGATACAAATATTTAAGTAAATGCTCTGTTTATAATAAACAGTATTAAATAACATTTACCGGCCTGAATGTCCGAGAAATTTTCACAGAAAATAGACACTTATACCATGCTGTTACACGATTTGGACAATTTTGCTGTTACACCTGGTTTATATATTGAGAGGGAGAGAGAGATTGAGAAAGGAGTGAGAGAAACAGAGGGATAAGAATCAACATTTTAAACCAGTTTCACACCTCAGTGCAATCTTAAGATACTTGCTCTGAAGATGGCGCTGAAACAGGAAGCTGACAGTCACCATGCAGTGAGAATCTCTACCGCCACACTGCCTATATCTTCAAGCGCTCTGTCTCAGATATTCAGCATTCCTTTCCCGTAGATAAAACAAATTATTTAGGTATATGCGTGTGTCTATGTATGCGTGTAAATGATAATAAAATGCTACAGCATAATGCTTAATTAGATATAGCACAAACCTACAAAATCATTTGCATACATTATCTTTAAAAGATTCCTGGTAGAAAAAAAAGAAAACTTATGTTGCGTCAAACTGAAATATTTGGCTCTTTCCTTCGAGTTATAAGAGGGCATTAAGAACGAAAAGATACACCACAGTGGTAGCCATCATGTAAGCTTAACAAATGCAGCTAACAGATCCGGTGCTATACATCTCAAGGTACTCGACAGAATCCAGAGACGAGTATGCTACGTAATTGGACCTGATTTATAGCCCCTATGTCACAGACGTGGTGTGGCTTCCCTCTGTCTTTTCTACAAGTACTTTCAGGGCAACTGCTCCCGACGAACTACTTTCACTGGTTTCCAAACTGCAACAATTTAAGCGCGCTACTAAGTAGGCATCTCGGTCCCAATCCTTTCACTGTCAAAACGGCTAAATGTAGCCATCTCTTCTACTCCAACAGCTTCTTATCTCACACCTCCCGTCAGTGGAACTCTCTTCCTATCACTTGCTTTACTGATAGCTATGATCTTCAAATACTCAAATGTAATGTCAATCGACATCTTCTGATGTCTTGATCTTGATCCCTGTCCTTCTCTTTATCCTTTTCCCAAACATTCCTCTTTGATTTGATTCTCACTCTCTGCGCGCTAATGGCACTATCGCCTTGCTCGGGGTGATTTGCTTAAAAAAGCTGCCTTGGGGCGATATATATAAGGCGGAACCTCCACTTATTCGGTAAAAAAGAGCATACCATGATGAAAAAAGGCCTCAAACTTGATAAAAAAAAAGGTCAAAATGTTTTATGTTATTATTGAAAGCAAAGACCAAAGTATTTCTTTATTATTTTATTAATTTTTTTTAATCCGTAGTGCCACGCTCAAAATTAAAAATCTTGTTTTTTCTTGTTTTGTTTTTTATTTTTTTTGGGGGGGGGGTCCGTCAGCGGTGTACCAAAAATTACTATGGATATTTTGTCACCTATTTTTCCGGTAAAATAACACATTAATTTTGAAATTCTTGCAAAAATCAAATAATTGTCGGATTTTAATGAAACTTTCAGGACTTATTCACTAATGATTGAACTTAGTTTTAAAAAATCTTGGTAAAAATATTTTTTACATCTATTACTTCTGCTTACTTAATTTCATGAAATTTCAAGAAATTTAATTCTGATCACATAGTTTGTTTGTTTTTTTATGAATTATAAGTAGGACACTTTGGAGAATGAAAATTATACATTTTTCTTTTCAAGCAGATTGATTTTGCGAAAATCTGCTCCGAATAGTAAAACAAAATGCAGTAGAACTATAACATTATTGGCGACTTAAGAAAATAATTTTTTCGATCAATAATGAAATTTTACAAGAATTGTTTTCATTTTAATTATAATAAATTATAACGTTTCAAATCTTTTTAAATTTTTTGCCAAACTTTGATCGCGTTAGGTGATAAGTGAAAACTACATTTACTAATCAAAAATTGATTAGCTTAGTACAAATAATTAAGCACTAAGATTTTTTCAATAATTTTTAATTATGTTTTATGTGTATAAACGTGCTCATTTTTAAAGTATTATCAGAAAATAAGCGCGATGACTATAATAAATTTAAAGTCAACATTCCTACATTTCTGTTATGGACAATATTTTCCAACTTTTTTCAGATTCAGAGTATTTAAAAATTATAAAAGGTGCTCAACCGTCATTTTCTTAAATTATGTTTTAACAGATAAAGTCTCCGTAGAACAACAATAAACCTGTCAACACGTTATCAGCTCATCAGTTACATAAACATGACTACTGTCGGTCAAAAATCATCGCTACTGTTTGTTTTAAAATGCATTTCTGTCTTATTTTAAAAATAAAGTAAATAATATTTGTTTCTAGTCAGATTTAATTATACGTTAAATCAGCTAATATTACTTAACTAAAGTTTCAGAAAAGTATATTTCATTTTTGGAAATTTTTTTTAATACCGAGAATTGCATTGCGATGAAAGACGACTAAAAAGGGGCGCTAATCAACTATTTTAGAAAATAAATAACGATTCCAATCAATCTAAGTTCTGTTTGAAATACACCACAGAGTATTTTGCTTCCTGGAAATAGTAAATGTAATCCTCTAGCATTTAACTGAAGCTAAAATAAAAGCTTTTTCATTTTTTTTAAATCAATTTTGATATATATATACATATATAGATAGATAGATAGATAGATAGATAGATAGATAGATAGATATAGAAAGAGAGTAAATTTTTGAATGTTTTTTATCCAACATTATTTCTTATTGTTAATAATATTATATTTAGTGGTTACACGTAGTCGAGTTGTTGAACCTGCATCCCTAATTTATCTCTGAAAAAACTTCTTTCAAAAACTTACTATTGTTTGCGTATAACCACATAATACATCCAATTTATTATATTCCTAACACACACGTCCGTGTGCCTGTGTGTGTGAGTTAGAATATAGGAATATAATATATATATATATATATATATATATATATATATATATATTAATTTGATAGATTGAAAAATATTTTGCAAAATAAATTTTCTCGTTTCGTTCACATGTTTTGACGTGGCAATATCAAAAAAGCCTAGTCCGATGAAAGCCCGGGTATAGGGGGTGGTTGAGGAAACGATAAAAGATGAACGGAGGTCAAGACAACAGAAGATGGCGATTGACATTGCATTTAAATTTTTGAAGATTTTTGTTATCAGGGAAGCAAGTAAGTGGAAGGGAATTCCACTGTTGGAAAGTCCGAAAAAAAAACACTATTGGAGTAGAAGTGGCGGTTACATTTGACTATTTCAACAATAGCTGGATGCGAGCTCGAGGCCAATCTAGTAGCACGCTTTAATTCATTTAGTCGAGGCACCAGTGAGAAAAGCTCCTCAGAGCAGTTACCATGAAAATATTTGTAGAAATACAAGGAAGCCACATCACATCTGTGAGAAAGTGATTGAATTCGAGATGCCAAGTCAGGATCGATTACATTGTTGATCCTTCAATGGATTTTGTCACAAACCTCGAGATGAACAGCAAAAGCACCAGACTAGATGTGGCAACAGTATTCAATGCATGACTGAATGGTAGATTTGTAAATGTGCAAGAGGGACTCAAACAATAAACCTCCTGGCACGACACAATGAACGAACTTTCCTTGCTCTAGATGCAGCTATTGATTCAATGTAGTTGTTCCACTTCAAGTCGGTTGATAACGTGAGGCCAAGAAGGCGCAGTAAGACGCTCATCTGAAGTCGAGCATCAACCATGCTGATATTGGACATGGAAGTATATCTATGGTAGTTAACGCAGTTTGGTCTTGAAGGCATTAAAATTTACAAACCATTTCCTGCTCCAGTTAACCACTGAATGGAGGTTCTTTTCAAAAGTAGCGACCGGGTTAACTTTGCCATCTCTGACGAACTTGCTATTGAGACAGAAGTAAATGGTAGTGCCATCTGCATAAATGCCTACTTGGGAACTGATGGCATCAAAAACAGATTTGATGAAGATCAGAAACAACGTCGGACACATGATATAGCCTTAGGGGGATGCCCGCGTACATGTAAAAGGATCTGGAACCCATTCAGAACGACCTTCATTTCAAGATTTGACAGGAATTATTGGATTAAATCAAACAATCGCCCTGTAATACCATAGCCCTGAAGCTCATGTAGAAGAATAGCAAATTCCTTTGAAAGATGTAGAGCTACTGCTCGAGTTTCTCTGTTATTATTCAGTGATGACCGTTAGTATATCAGCGGTAGACAGGACAAAACAGAAGCCATATTGTTTGTCAGAGAGTAGGTTGTGTGAGATAAGATGATTAACTACTTCAGTATTGATTAAAGCCTCGAATACTTTGCCGAAAAGTGGTAGGTGACTAATAGAGCGATAGTTAGAGGGGTCAGAATGTTCTCTAGAGTTCTTAAAAACAGGGACTACAGAGGAGGACTTCCAATACTATGGAAAGCAGAAAGCAGCGAGGCAATAGTTGTAGAGTTTGTAGAAAACTAGGGTCAGCTCGGGTGCACATTTCTTTAGGACGACGGCTGGTGTCCCGTCACCTCCACTTGCCGTATGGGAATCTAATTTAGAAATGATATCCGAGACTAGTGACAGGGTTATGCGCATATCATTCAGTATAGCTGCAGTTCTACGGGGGTTGGAATCAGGTGTACGTACTCCAGATGAGTGGAGTGTTGAGTTGGAAGAGAATTTCCGAGCAAAACATTTAACCTTAATTGTCTGTTGTAGATATCAAGACTTGGAATTGATTGAATGTAGGAGCGATTCAGAACACTCATGCAGAGCTGCCAATAATCTCTGGAACCGAACTTTTAAGAGGCTATACGTTGTTTCATTCTATCAGCAAACAGTAACTTCGCTTCATTGAGGACACGCTTGCACTCGTTACTAGAAGAGATAGAGTCGCCTGTTGCAATTAGAGGTGTCGCTCTGGTCCAGCCGGCAGAAGTGATCCCTGCGGATGACGGTACAATGCAATTTTGTAGAAAAATTATATATATATATATATAGAGAGAGAGAGAGACACACACACACAGACAGATAGATAGATAGATAGATAGATAGATAGATAGATAGATAGATAGATAGATAGATATGAACAGATGGGATAGGATAGATAGATAGATATGAAGAGACTGGGATGAACAGATGGGGATAGATAGATAGATAGATAGATAGATAGATAGATAGATAGATAGATAGATATTCATGAAATACATTGGTTTGAAAGTTTGGAACCCATCAATGATGTTTTCCTCGAAAATCATTAGGGATTTTAGGACTTTTAAAATCATACGCCTTTTGCTCGGTGACCGAGTCAATACTGACTGGATATCGACTTGAATTGTGTGCCAGTCGTCAGCTACAACTGTTCTTTATTCAATTGCTTAATACATACATATGCACACACACACACACATATATATATATATATATATATATATATTTATACACGTTCCATTAAATAATATAGACAAGTGCTGTCTATTTATTTTATGTAAACTCTTTTCATAACGTATAATTGAACGAAGAAAGAAATTCACAATATTGATCCTTTTTTTTTAATACAATCGAAGCTGTCGGCTTACATAAGCCATTATCAAAGATCTCAATTACAACATATTAAGCAATATGAGACAGTGGTGACAGTCTTTGAATATTTACATAGATGATCTCTAAGCAACGATAAACACATGCATATAAGACGCTAGAATACTTCCACAATTCACTCTCGTCTGGTCATGTGTGACGTCATGAGATGCGGTGCGATTTTCACTTCTAGAGTCTTATATGCATGTGTTTATCGTTGCTTAGAGATCATCTATGTAAACATTAACAGACTGTCATCACTGTATTATATTGCTTAATATGTTGTAAGTGAGATCTTTGATAATGGCTTATGTAAGCCGAAAGCTTAGATTTTATTAAAAAAAAATATGGATCAATATTGTGAATTTCTTTCTTCGTTCAATTATAATGTTATTAAACTTATTAAACGTTATGAAAAGAATTTACATAAAATAAATAGACAACACTTGTCTATATTATTTAATGAAACGTATATAAATGAAAAGATGCTGCCTAAATACACACAATATATATATATATATATATATATTTATGTATATATATCTTTCTAATTTATTTGTTCAAACGTTATTTTCTTATATCGGCTTTAATCCATTTCCGAAAAAAAATTATGTCGAATTTAATCCATTTAAATTTAATCCCTTTACATATATATATTAATAATACGTTTGGTATTCAAGACTTAGATTTTCTCTCGGTTAAATTTTTAAAAATCTTTCCCTTAAAACAATTTTTTATGCAAATATATTTCGTTTTTCATTATTGATGAGCATTTCCTTCCTTGACTTTTGTTTAGGGTAGTGTGGAACTTCATCTTCTTCTTCATTATTCTCTCTTCGAATTACACGAGCTATCACTTTTAGTTGTTTCTGCAATTGGAAAGTGATGTGGCTTCCGTTATCTCGTATCGTACTTTGTGGTTCTGTAACGCCAATTCACGAGGTTCGATGGAAAGTTTTTCGATGAAGGATGATCCTCGCTGAGGCCTAAACACTTTCATCACTCGAAGCCATTTTTGACCACCGATCTGTGAAAGCGGTTTTATATAGCCGACAGATGAGATATTTCTAAACGAAACACGAGACGGAATCGATACGTTCGTAGCCAGAATAATTATTAGTAAAATCTTATCCGGAACGTCCAATGTATAAACTTCGATCTATATATCTATATGAATTAAGTGCATTGACAGGAAGTTTAAATGGCAAATATAATTTTACAAATCTTTTCTTCATCCTTTTATATATACGGATTTATATATATATATATATATATATATATATATATATATATATATATATATATATATGCCAATACTGCATTTCTGCGTAAAGGCGTACCTAAACAGATATTTGTTTATATGTTTCAGCATATTTACATATTCCATCTCCATATTTACAAAGATTTATTGCAAATTAAAAGTGCGAACAAATATGTAATATCTTTGAGGAAATCACGAACGGGCGGGAATAATTAAAATATTCACTTCGTTGCTCATAATTAATACATCAGAATTATTTTCTTTTTCAAAATATCCCTAGGAGGAATTACCCGCGGTCACCTCGTCTTGAACATTGCAAGGACAAACAACGGAAGATTCGTTAATAAAATGAAACATTATAGATTAACTGCAAAGTACATAAAAATTCGAGAATATTGTTTGCATTTAACTTCAAGATTTACGAGTCAGAACGTTACAAAGGGCATAATTTTTTTTTTAATTAGTTAATTAACACACAAGTTTTATTGCATTTAAGTAGCCGGGAATCTACATGTCTTTTTTGTGTATGAGAGCAGCAGGCGTTTTAAACAATCACAGAAAATATATATATATATATATATATATATATATATATATATATATATATATAAATGAACATAGAAGTCAACATTTAGAGGCGACAGTCTGCTTCATGCTAGATGCAATCGTCAGGCCACGAGTGATTTTATTTTTCTCGGCTATTTAAATGTTGACTATGTTCACTTTTATATTTACACACGCTCTATTTCTGATATTGGGTACTTTATCCCATAAATATAGCACATCTTAAGACTATATTTCTTTATATATATATATATATATATATATATATATATATATATATATATATATATACAAATATAGATAACTATACTCGTTTCGAAAATCCCTCGAATTTCTGATTTGACAATAATCAAATCAATCTCGAGGGGAAAAGGTTTGAAAAAAAGAAAGAGCTACAAACATGAAAGTCTGTCGAAAAAAATCGCACAGATACAGGTTTGAAGCCCAAAGAAAAAAACCCGATACGAGAAAACAACTAACTAACAAAAGAGCTCAATACAGGCCGAATTTCCCTGACGATCCGTTTAGGTGAAACCTAGGTAGGTTTGTTTGGATCACTAGGTGTATCTATATATATATATATATATATATATATATATATACACACACACACACACACACACATATATATATATATACATATATATATATATATAATATATATATTTTTTTAAATATTGATATATTTATGAGGGAAGAGTACACAATATCGGAGATGGGCCGGTTGGAGATATAAATAGCGTAGACATTGCTTTTGATTATTACTTTTATACCCCAAGCGATCATGAAACGATATGTTACTCGTTTTTTTGTGGGGTCTCCATAAATATAGACCAATGGCGGCTTATGGAAAGAGGTGAAAGTGAGAAATATCTTTTTTTTCTTTGGATTAGGGAAAATGAGTCGGGATGCTGAAGGTAAACACCTATCAGTTGAATGGTTGAATGACAAACTTTATATTTGTGTTAATTCTCTCTCTCTCTCTCTCTCTCTATATATATATATATATATATATATATATATATATGTTTGTTCATATGTATATATATATGAACACACACGCACACACACACACACACATATATATATATATGTCTATATATATACATATATATGTAAATATTAATTGCATAATATTTACTCATTTTATAGAAGGTAACTAAATATTGTACATGGACCGTTTGTAGATATAAACAGTGCGGTCATAGGGATCGACTATATGGTGACCTTCACTTTTTCACGCATAGTTTGATAATCGCTTGAAACATGAAACTGAGCGTCGACATGCAGTGTTGATTCCTATGTCCACCTTATTTCTGTTTATATCGATTTTTATATATGTATCTATGTATGTGTAAGCACGCGCGTATGTGTATGTGTATTAGCGCGCGCGCGTGTGTGTGTGTGTGTTATCTTGTCTAACAAGCTCTCAATAGTAATTCAAATCCGTGTGTATCTATCTCTCTGCCCTTGCAGTGTTATCGTTTTGCTAGATTGTTAACCATAACCATACTCTATAGTAAATTCGCTTTGACTCCTTTGTGTACAGGCGTAGGCATGTTTATTATTATAGCCCCCTATTGTAAGGTTATCGTTAGAGCACACACTCGTACTTGGTAAAACGTAATTCTTTTTACGTAATTCTTCGCTTGTATAGATAGTAGGAAGATTGGCACCAATACGCCTAGTATTTACCAGTCTCCCTACTTACACGAGTTGTTACACAAGGTCACGTCTACTGTAGCGAACCGGAGCGTTTCTACCCGGGCCATTGGTCAAAATTTTCCCTGCCTCCGCCAAAGCAGGCTCGGGTACATTATTTGTCTGTTTTTCTCAGCTTAGTCTCTGTCCGAAGAGAGAGCTCCGACTGAGTCACCCTCTGCTCGAAGATGGAGATCTTGTCACCCTCTGCTAAGGTTTATGTGTGAAACCAGACCCGCCAAAGCGGACTCGAGTACACTAATAATTATTTTTATATTTATTTTTTTTTCTCAGTCGAGTCTCTATCCTAAGACAGAGCCCCGAGTAATTCATCGTCTTCCTGAAGACAGAGAACTTGTCAGTTGCAAGACAGACAGCGAACTAACTGACCCCAAATTGTCTGTTTATTTTTCAGCCGAGTATCTATCCGAAGACGTAACCCCGACTGAGTCACCCCCCCCCCGAAGACGAAGGTCTTGTCACCCTCTACCCGAAGACATAGGTTTTGTCTTGTCGAGAGCCTGGAACTGATTTCGATGTGACTGGTATCCACTCACTCCCGCCACTGGAATGATTTGTGACACAAGGTAGTGATTATTGTGGGTTAATTATTATTGGTCAAATTTTACCCAGCCCCCGCAAAAATGGGCTTGTCTGGTTTTCTCAGCCGATTCTCTGTCCAAAGAGAGAGCCCCGACTGAGTTACCCCCCGCTCGAAGACAGTGGTCTTGTCAGACGCAAGACAGACAGCGAACTCCCTGACTCCAACTTGTTTTTTGTTTTTTTTTAGCCGAGTCTCTCTCAGAAGACGGAACACCGACTGAATCAACCTCCGCCCGAAGACAGAGGTCTTGTCACCCTCTGCCCAAAGACAGAGGTCTTGTCCTGTCGAAAGCTTGGGACTGACTCCTATTCGACTGGTATTTACCGGTCGACCCATTGACCCGAGCGTTTCCAACCGGACTTCTGATTTTGATTGATAAAAGAATGGAATCAGTTATCCAATTAAGCTTTTGGAAACATTCACAACGATCGCCAAAAATCAGTGCTGCAGTAATCAAGACTAAAGGAGTATATTTTGACGAGAGCAAAATTTAATCATAAAGTGCTATTTTACTTTTTGTCATAATAAAATTTCTAATCAAAATCCTGAGTCACTTTTTTAACGATGTATAATAATTCTCTCTAAATTTAAAGTACAAAACAACTATTTTTCACCCAATATAGATAGATAGATAGATAGATAGATAGATAGATAGATAGATATGAAGTTCTTCTGCTCTACATAAATACATCGATTTAGTTTCACTGTGTTCATATACGCCTAAATAATTTTGCATTTAGACGTGTGCTAAATCATCTTTCAGTTTGTGCGTGCGCATGCGTGAATATGTAGCTTCTCAAGATTCTTAAACGACTATATATCACCGCCACCAGTGGGAGGTGGGCGTAGAGCCATATGTACTTTTATTATGACTGCGAGTTTGGAGTCACCATAATATTTTCGCAGTGTCGGCAGAAATTTATGAAACTTCTTGTGGCATTACTAATGAGGATCGAATTTACTAGCAGCAGACTCTAAAACAGCCTTGACAAATCTTGTCATCAAAAAATGACAAGTGTATATAGTTATCAAGCGTAGTTTGGCACTGAAAATGTCTCCATTAGCGTAAAAGTAAATTGGGATCTTGTTCATTCTCAATGTTGTACGAGATTATTTGGTAACTGGTAAACTACGGTAGACGCTATTTTGTAAATATGGCATATATTTCATTGTAACAGAAACTGTTGAACAATTAAAACGTCAGATATTTTTTATAAAATGTCGCTTACATGATTCATATGGTTAAACAAACATTAAGAACACATAAATAGGAATTTTCTCGGATAGATAGATAGATAGATAGGTAGATAGAGTTTGAACAGGAATAGATGTTGTTTCCTGTTTAGGATTAGTTTTCCGTTTTTGCTAAATTCTACTTCACCTCTATCCTTCCATCATTTCCCCCTAAACTCTGAAATTTTACTATTATTGGATTTCGCATTCCTTCTAAAGTCTATTCCTTCTCTTTCACTTCCGGTAGCCTCTTGCGCTTCAGTGGCGTATATCGACTTACTTAGCATGAATTGATTTAAAAATCTTTAAATATTTGTCTATACCAATATTAAGCTCGTTAATACATACAGTCTAGCACGCTTATTCATATAATAGTATGCACGTAAAATCAGATAGATAGAAAGTGAGAGAGATTATTGTGGGACTATCGTTCTCAAGAGACCCTGGATTTGCGCCTCCAAAATTTATGCTTCAGTCGCTGATGGCGGTCCAGAATCTGTTATGGTTGTACTGGCCCACACAGGAATGACAGTCTTAATTACAACCAATGCACGTGAAGATGTCTCTGTTTGTTTTCTTTCCTTCGAGCATGCTGCACTCCGGCGACAAACCATTTTTTTCACTGCTCGCTCCAATGTAAATCATGTCTCCAACGTGAGCGATCATTGAGGACGTCTTCCTACCTCTCGATGTCCATGCTCCACATGCATCACTTTCGCAGACGTCCTTGAAGCGAAGATGAGGTCGCCATCGTGCCATCTTGCTAGGTTCAGATTCCCATAGACAAGTACCTTTTGAATCCTTCCATCAGTAGTCTGTTGCTTCCCGTGTTTAGCCGTCGCAATGAGTCAATGTTGGATTGTCTTCTCCAGGGCCGTGCTTTAAGAGAGATCGGTGATTGCCCATGCAGCATGGCTCCCCTCTACACGCCATCGATTTTGTTCAAGGGAAAAGTAGAGCCCAATACAGATTGGCACCGGCGTCGATGCAGGAGTTTCCAGAGCGAAACTGAACACAACACCGAACAGTCTAATGTACTCTGGATCCGGATTTGTCCTCAAGGTTTACCTTCAAAGACTCTCCAATGATTGGGTATGGCCGCAAGTCAGCGGAGATTTAAATTCAGAGTTTTCCTTCTCTTACATGAACTACTCTCCCGAGATGATAAGTTCCAATTACCTTATCCCAGGCTTGTACAGAGTAAGAGCAGTTTTAGTTAATAAACATATATAAGAAGACTGATGCGTAGATTATGGTCGTTTGTTTGGGAGATTTTACATGTCATCCCTTGTTAGGTTAATTTTGAAAGAGCCACTTAGTGAAATTCAAACGAGACGAGACTCGCTAACGATTACTCCACTCAGTACCTCCCTTAGCTAGCTAGCTAGATAAGATCAGAGATAGATAGATAGATAGATAGATAGATAGATAGATAGATAGATAGAATCATAGATAGATAGATAGATAGAATCAGAGATAGATAGATAGAGAGAGAGAGGGGGGAGAGGTAGGGAGAGATTAGAACAGAAAAGGGAGTGTTAACCAGACTAATGTAGTAAAAATTCTGTTCTTTTTTTGGGGCTTTTTTGTTTTTTTTTTTGGGGGGGTTGTGGGGGGTTGTAGTCTTGCTTATAACAGTCTCCCTTATTTGTGTTGTTAGGTAAAGCTAGAAAATGAAAGTCTCAGATGCACAGATATAAAACCTCCTCATCACCATACAAAGTACAATCGATCCGTAACGCATCTTGCGCTTGAAAAGCTGAAAAACAGGTGATGATTCCATTGTGTTAAGTTCACACCTTTTGTAGAGACATCAGACATGATATGCATGGCTTTAACCATGTTACATGAATGAACATGATACAACAGTATGAGAGAGAAAGATATGACTAAACTCAGATTCAATTTAGATACGTTAAGACATACTTTACATGACGCCCTAAAAAGAATTACGTAACATGCTTTAACCTATTGTTATGCAAATAAAAAATTAGCATTAAATACATCACAGGTTGGGTTCTTTTAAAGTCTATGAAAAATATAGAAAATAACTATAAATATTTAATTTAAACATTTCAGGTATAGTCAAGGTCTGTTAAGGCGTTCTACGCATGATGTCATTTATACAATGTATATTTAAATTTGAAATATAATGTTAAAAAATATCAGGATATAGCTATACAAATCTTCTCTACGATAGTGACAATGTTGCTTTTCTGGTAACAGACTAAATAATCCAAGATTCACGAACAAATACAATACAGTGAAAATGTCTTTGGACGATTGAATTATTATAAATGTCTCAAATCTACAGATGAAAGATTGCAGACATATGTACACCTGATTATAAAACTGTATTCAAAGCTAAATACGATATTCCGTCAAAGGGTTCCTGAATGAGGCGGAAAGGTAAGCCTAAAAATGACAGTGCTAATGTTTTCATCTTTCTCTCCTAAACGAAACCAAAAACAGGAAAATTTCTTTAACAAATATTTTTTAGAATTCCTGAGAACAATATTTTTCTTTGAGTAGAGGAACAGAAAAAGGAAACAAAATATGGTCAGATTGCCGAAAAATTTTGCACGGCTATTTGTGAATGCCGTTTCACATCTTCTCTTCTCATTCAGAACCCTTATGAAAAATATGATAATCAGGTGAGAAAAACTTTCCAATATGGCCAAAGTTCCATTTGTAGACAGCACAATTAAAGCATGCACTTAGTGTATGACCGAAGACATTTTAACGATACTGTACAGAAGAAAAGGCATGAACTTTGAACAATTTAAACACAATTTGGAATCAAATGCGCCAGAATATATTGAAAATTAAAAAACGCAATAAAAACAAATGCTACCGACTGAATTTAATATATGTTCAAACATAAATTTATTTCTCTCACAAAATGGGACGCAGGTTCAAAACCTGACGACGAGCCCGTATAAGTGCCGCTAAAACAACGGCTGATAAAAGTAATTCACACTTAAAATAAAAAAGAGCGACTATTCAAACATAGGTATCCCTTAAAATAATGTGCGAAGTAATACGTATATACAGGGTTCGGAAAAAGTAAAGCCTTTTTTATTTCTTAACTTTTACTGAACAAAAAGAAACTACTGTAGTTCAAGAAAATTTATAAGTTTTGTGACATAAAGACAATTTCTTTTGTTATAGTGATTTTCTAAATTTCAATTATAAGTGAAACTAGGCTGAAAGTATGGTGGGTAGGAGTGAGGATTGAACTCACTATTCAGTCGTGATCGGCCTAGAGAGAAAAAAAAAGCTTGCTAATCATTACACCCGTCGAGGTACCCCCAACACGATTTGTTATGGAGATTTTCCAAACTTGGCTGAAAATATGGGGCACTCAGCGAGGATCGAACTCAACACATTTATGTCTATATCGCCGCACCTTTGCTAGATGATCATTGATCTCATTTTTTTTAATCCTGATGGATGTCTAGCCACCCTCCCCAGCAGAAAAAAAAATACATGATGGAGGAAACGGTTCAGTCGCTGATAATCAGACTATATATATATATATATATATATATATATATATATATATATATATATATATATATCGTAATTCAGTACTGTGTGATACATATATATAAATATGATTTTTATATATATATATGACAAAATATAGTTTCCAAGATATGCTATTTGTTAGGCAGGAAAAGAACTTCATACTGTATAAGTATATGAAATGTGGACCTAGGTGTCAGCGCTGAATGGCGACTGTCTGTTTCATTTTTAAAACCAATCGTTATGTCACGGCGAATGCATTGGTACATTCCAGTGTTGATGTGTGTTCATAGTGCTTATATACGCGTGTGTTTGTTTGTGTGTGTGTATGCGTATGTGCGTTTCTGTTTGTGTGTGTATTGTTTAAAATTTTATATATTTATAGGGTTACATAAGTTAATGTTTACTGGTATAAACATTGCGGATATGGGTATTACCATTAAATGTAGTTTCATGCCTAATGTGATCATCAGACCATATATATATATATATGTGTGTGTGTGTGTGTGTGTGTGTCAATAGATAGATAGATAGATAGATAGATAGATAGATAGATAGATAGATAGATAGATAGATAGATAGACTGGGATGGATAGATAGATAGATAGATAGATAAACAGACTGGGATAGATAGATAGATAGATAGATAGATAGATAGATAGATAGATAGATAGATAAACAGACTGGGATAGATAGATAGATAGATAGATAGATAGATAGATAGATAGATAGATAATTTAACGAATGAAATAGATAGAGATAACCAGTAAAAATGCGGTGAATTCTTTTTGCAAGGAATGTTGTCTGTGGAAAAATAATTAAAATTCAGTTTACTTTGTGATGACAAAGCTTGGAAAACTAAGAAAATCCTGGCATTTCAGAGAGTTGAGTACAAGAAATGGAACAGCGTTCGTCCTAAAAATAGAAGAGTTGGAAAGGCAGGGATTAAAATGCAAGTATTTCAGTGAAAAGAAAGATAAAGTTTGAGAAGAGAAAGAGAAAATCTGACTTAGACAAAATAATGCAATTCGAACAAAATAATGAAAGAAAGAAAATAAGAAGAAATGTAGATACAGAAAATAGTATGATTCAAAAACTAAGAAAGAAAGAAAGAAAGAAAGAAAGAAAGAAAGAAAGAAAGAAAGAAATTTGAGTTAAAAAATAGTGGGTTTCAAAAAGAAAGAAAGAAAGAAAGAAAGAAAGAAAGAAAGAAAGAAATTTGTGTTAAAGCAAATAGTGGGTTTAAAAAAGAAACAAAGAAAAAGAAAGAAGTATGATATCAAAAATGGTTTGATTAGACCGATAAAGAAAAAGACATTTGAAAATAAAATAATTATAGAAACCAAGAAATAAAGATGAAAAAGAAGACGCAAGAAGAAAACGGAAGAAGAAGAAGAAGAAGAAGAAGAAGAAGACGGAGGAAGAAGAAGAAGAAATATTTTATTTTATTAACATTAAAGTTGGATCAGTGGTGTGGGAAGTGAAAAGTTTAAGATAAGAGAAAAAGGGTAGGAAAAAGAAACAGCAAGAATGACAGAATAATATTGTAAGAGAAACTAGACAGACTAACAATCCGAAGAGAAATGAATGAAAGATGAGAATTATCAAAAGGGAAGGAGAAATGAAAGAGAAACGGGAGAAGAGAAAAGTAAAAATGGCTAAAAGAGCAAATATAAAATTGAAATAGAAACGAAAAGACTTAGAATAGGTCCGTTTTCTTCTTCTTCCATTTTCTTCTATGTTTCTTATTTTTCTTCTTCTTTTCTTCTTCTTCTTCTTCCGTTTTCTTCTTCTTCCGTTTTCTTCTTCCGTTTTCTTCATCTTTTCTTCTTCTTCCGTCTTCTTCTTCTTCTTCTTCTTCTTCTTCTTCTTCCGTTTTCTTCTTCTTCCATTTTCTTCTTTTTCTTCCATTTTCTTCTATGTTTCTTATTTTTCTTCTTCTTTTCTTCTTCTTCTTCCGTTTTCTTCTTCTTCCGTTTTCTTCTTCTTCTTTTCTTCTTCTTTTCTTCTTCTTCCGTTTTCTTCTTCTATTTTCTTCTTCTTCTTCTTTTCTTCTTCTTTTTCTTCTTCTTTTTTTCTTCTTCTTCTTTTCTTCTTCTTTTTTCTTCTTCGTTTTCTTTTAATTTTCTTCTTTTTCTTCTTTTTTTCTTTTCGTTTTTTCTTCTTCCGTTTTCTTCTTCTTCTTTAATTTTTCTTCTTTTTTCTTCTTTTTCTTTTTCTTTTCTTCTTCCGTTTTCTTCTTCTTCCGTTTTCTTCTTCTCCGCTTCTTCTTCTTCTTCTTTCGCCTTCTTCTTTCATTTTCTTCTTCTTCTTCTTCTTCCGTTTTTTTCTTCTTCCATTTTCTTCTTCTTCTTCTTCCGTTTTCTTTCATTTTCTTCTTCTTTTCTTCTTTTTCTTCTTCCGTTTTCATCCATTTTTCTTCTTCTTCTTTCTTCTTCTTCCATTTTCTTCTCCTCTTCTTCTTCTTCTTCCGTCTTCTTCTTTCATTTTCTTCTTCTTCCGTTTTCTTTTTCTTCCATTTTCTTCTTCTTCTTCTTCCGTTTTCTTCCATTTTCTTCTTCTTCTTCCGTTTTCTTTCATTTACTTCTTTTTCTTCTTCCGTTTTCATCCATTTTTTTCTTCTTCTTCTTCTTCTTTCTTCTTCTTCCGTTTTCTTCTTCTTTCATTTTCTTCTTCTTGGTTTCTATTTTTATTTTATTTTCAAATGTCTTTTCTGTATCTTTCTAATCCTACTATTTTCGGATTTCTTTCTTTCTTTCTTGAAATTCTTAGGATCACTGATAGTCATGCATAACAGCTCTACGGCAATGAGTTCATTCTACATTTGGTGCTCATCACAAATATCCTTGACGTATGGACATTAAAAATCAAATCTGACTTCCGACTGCATTTAGCTTTCTAACCAGTTAACTCATGCTTGGATAAATATCAAATTTGGTGTGGTCATTAACCGATAAATTCTGATTGGTTCACTATACTTAACGTTGTGGCTAATTGATTGGTACTTAAGGTTGTGGCTAATTTTTACTAAAATAACCCGATAGTCCGTGCAGTTTTGAAAAAGAATACATTTAAATTCATGTCTTTGCTTGCTTTCATTTTCTTCTCCCTTATATGAAAAATAGAAAAAAATGAGGGATCAGTTTTACTGACATTTTGATTATTTTCAAACGAATACAACGTATTATCGAGTCCGTATTTTAATATAATTTTTGCTTAGGACCAAAATGAAGCAATTAAGATTTCTTGAAAAAAATGAGAAAAGAGGTCTTGGAGAATTTGACACTCACAGTATATATTGAAGGCAAGATGTGGAAAAAGAGTTGCAACGAGTCATATATAAAGAGGCTTGTGTAAATGAATGACAGAAGGTGGCCTAGGAGAGACGAGTAAAAAGACAAACCTTACTTAAATTGATTGATTTTGTTTGTTTATTTTTACGGTATATCGACATTTTAAAGGTTATTCAAAGCCAAAACATATTTTGGGATTGTAAGTTTTTTTGTGGGAGATAATGATTTTCTGATACAAATCCTACTATTTAATCCATAGTTGGGAGGAAATTATATGGATTAATATCTTTCCCAAGAGTATTTGCAAGTAGGTGAATATAATGAACCCGACAGGAAATTCACATTCCAAACCATTATCCGTTAAATCACTGACACATCTAAGTTTAGAACAGCTGGTACACCCGAGCGGTGACCCATCTAGATACTGATCAGGCTCAAAGTTGCTTAACTTCGGAGATTGGACGAATCCCAACAATGGAAATAGGAAATAGTGGAGAATTAAGATCACCTACATATACTATTGTGTTGGACAGGGAAGCTGTAACAAAAGGGAAACGAAGAACGTGGCTGGATTTCCTCACAGAAGACAATGGCGACATGATGGATGAAACCATCTCAGACCCTTAAATATACCGTCCAGAGCCGAACAGTAATCTATATTTGGGTCAGGTTTCTGAGTAAGGATAATGAATGGTTTCGAATGACGTTCATTCCTAGATAGATAATAATGCGACTGTCGGAACCAGCAAAAAATAAGTGTTATTATAAGGTTTCTGAACAAAGGGAACTTGTCTTCGAACCAGAGTATTTCGTTCACCGAATGCACATGGTGGGCATTTTGACTTTGATTAATTGGCGATTTCAAATTTATTTTGAATCCTTATCTCTGTAACAAATTGAAATGGTCGAAATTTTTACTTACTCTGCAAATTTCTGAGCATCTGATCTTTAGTGTGAGAAATAAACTTTTATAGGTCACTATCAGAATACAAGACCCAAGGAAGGAAAAAAGTAAGTTATAATAAAAGTTCTCTTTAAACTTTCTACTTTCGTTATAAACAGCATTTTCAGCATGACGTCTATTTTCTAAAGTTACTTATGCCCAGTTGAATTTCCTACTGTGTACATAGCTTCATAGCGCTGACAATGAGAGAAACATTTAAAGAATTTTCTAATGTTTATAGTATTATTATTATTAATAATAATAATAGTAAACAATTTTTTTTTTTTTTTCACTTGCTTAAATAATTTGGTAAAATTTTAAGAAAATCTAATTAAACAGATTATTTTTACGTATTTAGAGAATTCAGTAATCTTTCGCCACCGCTCGATTAATTTATAATCTGTAATATCAGACGATAACAATGCTTATTATGAACACTGCAGAAAATTTTTTATGCAAATTAAGTGCCTATGTGGAAATTTCTTAATCATATGCAGAAAAGATTGGAAGCGACCATATCATGTGCTTTCGCCGAAACCCTAAAAAGATCTTTGGGCACTTCGACGTGGTATAATGTTTAACAAGCTTGTCAACCGAGATCAATTACGGCTGAGTAGTGAGATAGATCCACACTAGGTGATCCCTACTTTCGGCTTTGGGCCACATCTAAACTATGCTTAGTAAATCACTAATACTTTGGCTGGGGTAGTTTCAAAATAACATTAAGAAGCTCCTTTGGTGGAGGGCTGATGCATCCTTAAAAGGGGAGGTGCTGAGTGATGTTGAGCAATTTTTCCACGGTATGCCGTTAAACGCACTTTAAATTGACCCTTGTCTCACATTCGGTAGCAACGCGGGCGCACCTTATGACGTGTTTCCGTCCAACATCAAAAGACTTTGGGCCATTTCGATGGGGTTAGAAAGGTGGGCTCACTAAAATATCACCCCACCCCCATAAAAAGACTTTGTGTCGCATTCTACTTTAGTGCGGACTTCAAGTAAATAACTTATCACGTTTTTCAGTTACGAGTTAATTATTTATTTTGCACGGATTTTACGATATTTATTGATCCTAATAAATAATGTATATAAACCGGACGTCTAGCCACACTGATAAGCTGTGATACAGCGAAACAGTCTGTCTGTGGATAGCAATATATCCTGAAAAATTTAAATCGAATCGAGTTCTCTAAAAATAAATACTCTTAAATTCACCTTCATCCCTACCGTGCTAACGGCTTAGTGGTAGAATCCCCGACTGACGCCAATTCAGTCAAGTTTCGATCCTAGCTAGAGGCAACCGGACGTCTAGCCACACTGATGAGCTGTGATACAGCGAAACAGTGGATGACAATATACATACATATATATATATATATATATATATATATATATATATAATTTCAAACTGCTTAGAGCCAAATTTTATCAGAATTGAAAGTGAGTATGAAGCAGAGATATGTCATATGAAGTGCTCTATGCAGAAAAAAGAAAATACATCCGTTTAAATTAATCGAATCTTACGCTGAATGATTACGGAGACCCAACAGTAAATGTGAGTCTGGTGTCTAAGGCGTTTTGGCCGTAACGACAAAAGATGTGTATGACAAGGAAGCCAAGTTTACGAGCACAGCATGAAAGCGAAAAAAAAAGTAGACAGTGGTGGTGACAACGTGGGAAAAAACATTTTTTAACCGCAAACCAGTTCTCCCCAGCAGTATTATATTGTGTCACTTGTGTCTGTTGTAGTTACGGTCAAAAATAAAAAAGAGTCATTACTTTCGGAGCGTACAACACACAGAGGGACAGTTATAGTTTTTGCTTGGCTTTTCAGAAACCTTCGCACGGATGATTTTGCGATTTGGAACGTTAATGTAAATCATTGTGCCAACTTTTTTCCTTTTATTATTATTATTATTGTCATCGTCTTTTGTCTGTAATGGATGTACGAGTGTTGTAATGGTTATTGACGCGAGAAACGGAATCAGAGAGCTGAAATCAATCTCATTTTTCTTTCTTTTCTTTTCTTTTTTTTTACAGTGGTGTTCACCTTGTACAAGGAGCTGGAGCTCTTCGATGTAGAGGGTTAAAAGAGTAAGAGGCAGAGTTTATGCGGATATGTGGGGAATATAATAGGATAGCCCTAGACTTAAGTTAAGAGTGTAGTGATCAGGAAAACATCTTTTGGGGAGTCAGTTCCACAGAAAAGTGGTTCGTTTGAAGAAGCTGTTAGAATTGAGCTTATTTCTCACCTATGAAATACCGGGGTAATTAGGGTGTTTCGCCTATCTATATATCTATCTATCCAGGTGGTGTAAGCTTGGATGTGAGGATGGTGCAATGTTAATAAGAATTGTTAATAAGAGAACCGATTTCCAATTCCAGGTGTGTTCGTTATATACACTTACCCGCAAATACTCTTTTGAAAGGTATGAATCCACCTCTTATTCCTTCAGCTATGGGTTAATTAGTAAGACAAGTCTCACTAAATCATGCAAACGGTTTATAAGCCATAAAAAACGAATCAATCAATATCTGTTTAAGACTAGCTGTCTATCTCATTTTGTTCACTATCTATCTATCTATCTATCTATCTATTTCAATCTGTTCAATATCTATCTATCTGTCTATCTATCGATCTATCTATCTAAAGATAGCTAGATATTATCGATCTTAAGAGAGGTATATTCCTAACATCTATGAAGTTTAAATTCGTCCAACACTACGACCAGTAATAGAAATATCAAGTGGGGAGGTGCGACAGTTTTTTGTTTTGTTTTTTTTATTAGCGAGTTTTTGCCATCGTCTGAAATCTTGGCTTTTATCTGGACTCGAAACCTGACACCTGAAGCGAGAGGCATTTGCTCAACAATCTCAGACAAAAAGTAATTAAAGTTTAGATTAATGCTTTCTTTGCGTGATGTGATGGAGATGTAATGGATAAGTGCTTGGGGAGCCCGGTTCGCACTGAAAAGATTCACTTTCGCGCAAATACCCTTAGAAAAGGTATGCATCTATCTCTTCTCCCAGATATGGGTAAAATAGTAGAACCAATTGTGCTTTTCATCCTTGTTTGGCAACAAGTCTAGGAGGCTGAAAACTCTAAATTCAAAGCCGTATGTTTCAGGTAGCTTAAGGTTGATAAAAATCAAAATAACTTTATGATTCTGACTGCGATCAATCTAATGATTGCTTATTTTCTCCTAAAGCAACGTGTTCGGACCACCCAGTGAGACTCGAAACTATGACAGAAACAAGGCTAACTTTTTAGACATGTCTTGAGCAAACGTGTATACGGTGGTGTATTTGATGTTTTGTATATTGTTTTAATACTTCAGTTATTTCAGAATAGTTTTGAGAAATTAAAGCTGTTCTTAAATGAACTACATTCCTTCGTTCCACTTATATTTTCGATTAGATTCTTACTAAAATTGTTTAAGTGTTCTTTGATGATATAATCATTATAATGTAATGATTATGTTCTTCATTTTTTACTTGCATTTCTTCCATCCTTTTCGCTAGATAATATAATTTCCTTCTCTTTTTTTCAGTATTTGTTCTTTCCATTGCGCGTGCGCGCGCACACACACATATGTACGCATATGGACACACGTACACATACACACATACACACACTTTGTAGTAATTGCTTTACTGAGATGTTAACAATCTTCGCTTGGTCTAGTAATGTTTATTTAATTAGAATTGCTACACCCAAACAGCTTAGAAAATGGTTCTTGTCTAAATTCACAAAACTCTTCAAGAAAACAAATATGTGGATCCCAAATTGCTTGAGAGGAAAAGAAATCGATAAAGGACAAAGAAGATCTGCTTTAACTTTTGGGATCGAAAACCGAGAATAGAAATGCATCGATGATACATGGATATACCATGGCGAAGGAAAATCAAACACAAAAAAACACCCCGTCTTTTTCATTCCAATTACCTCGATAATTAAATTCAAGTAATTGCCTTTCCAATGTCTATGGTAGTACTTGATGGAATACAATTTCTGACAGGAAACAAAAGAAACAAATTTCTATCCGTTCCAACACTGGGGAAAAGAAACATGCATGTGGCCATGAGAAACTTTTTGCACTTCAAAACCGAGACAGTAGCACAGAGTTACCGTTCTTTGTAAATTAAATCCAGTTCCCGCCGTTTATCTAAACATTTTGCTTTACATTTAGATGTGTTAAACAGCTTAGGATATACCAATTTTTTATCAGATCACCTCTTTATCAAATGACCAAAAACAAAGGAATAGATAGTCTTATAGTAAATAACATTTAATATTTGCTTGCATAACCCTTGCTTGAAATAACTGTAGTGTTTTCCAACCTCTTGCAATTCTTGTATGTTTCAGGGGTTTTCTTCCTTCAGTCTCTTCTTCAGGGGATATAATGCGTGCTCTATTGGTTTATAGTCCGATGATTGACTTTGCAATTGTAAAACTGTCCACTTTTCCCCAGATGAAGCCATTTGTTGTGTTGGCAATAAGTTTTGGGTCATTGTCCTGCTGCATGATAAACTTCCCCCCCCCCGATAGGTTTAAATGCATTTCTCTGTAACTTGGCAGACAAAATATTTCTGTAGACTTTTGAATTAATTTTGCTGCTACCATCACGAGTTACATTATCAATAAATATGAATGAGCCTATTCCAGAAGCAGTCATGCAAACCCAAGTCAAACAGATGCTACGGTTGAAATGAAAGTGGGAGATGGATTATTTTTTGCACTATTCTTTTTTTTTTGTTTTATATTTACGTATCGGGTCATAATCAATAAAGTAAAACAAACGATGTGTATTTTTTTTTGTTTTTTACACTTAATGAAATATAAAATAAAATAAAGAAACTCAAATTGGCAACAGTTTTCGCTGAATATAGGTTGTTCTTTTTAGAACTATTTGGGGGAATTTATTGGAGAGATGGTGAACCAGGAATTTTGTGGATTTGTTGTTGATTTGTTGTTGATTTCCTTTCTTCAGACCTAAAGCTTCAACCTCAACAGGGACAGTTTGGTACGCTAATATCAATCAGTCTGGTATAAATAAACAGTGTTTACTTTTTGTTCAGTTTATTCGAGTGTTGTTTTTTTTCTCTACGTCTTGATCGTTTTCGTCCTGAAGGGACATAGAGTTAAAAAGTGTAACAATATACCGTCACGTAGCAGTATTACGGGTTTCAATCGTAGAGTGATGTCACGCAAGGTAGACAATTCGCTAATGCTGTAAATTCAAGTTTCCTTTGTTGCCCTACAGTTGTGAGTTTACATCAAACAAAAGATGACCTTAGTATAATAGCGATCCAATATTCGTTTAAGTGATATGTGTACGTGTGTTTGGAATTTTGTTTTGTGATTTTTGTTGTTTCTTGTTTGTTTTTGTTTCTGTTCTCTCTTCTGAAGTTATTTTGAGTGCTTGTGTACCTCACAGTTACAATGGATGCAAAGAAAGAGGTAATTTTTTTAAGCTGCCGAAGAAAAGAGATGAGAAAGGAAAACGGGAAATTGCCTGGAGGTATAACGATAGAAAGGGAAGATAAACAACAAAAAAAAAACTCAGTTAAAGGAACCCGTTAGTCAGTCTATCGGACTGTTTAAAGGCGCCAAAGATAAAAAAAGACGTGTGAATAATAAACAAAGTCATTCAAAGTTGCCTGAAAGTAGAAAAAAAACAAAAAAAACGTCATCAGAGAAAATTAATAACGTCGAAAATTGAACAGAACGTAAGAAAATGTCAAAAATTAAATCGGCAATGGGGAAAAAAGAAAAGAATTCATTTTTTTCTTTTTGCATTTTGAATTATTTTTCTTTGTCTCCTAATTTCATATTTTTTACTGATTTCTCTTAATCTGTGTTACTTATTGATGTAATGGAATAACCAGTCACCACCATGAATGTTTACACTATACGTAGTAAGTACCTATAAAGTCAACCGTCTACGAGAGAAAGGGGGCTGCGTGAGAGCGAGACGACGCAAGCACGTTCGTCCTTCCAACTACTGGTACTCACTACTAGATTGACCTGTGTGTATAACTGTACTGTATTTCATATTGTACTTGTTGTGTACAATAAACCTTTCTTCTAGTATCCACCTGGTGTTATGTATTTATTCCCTTAGCACGGAATATAACACTCACCGATTAAAGAAACAACATTCATGCAAAATAAATGCTCGGTTCATTGTACAACTCCAGTAAGTTTCTGACGCTCTATGCCATATGATATCTTTAAAAGAACCAAGTCAAACAAAAATAGAGTATGGTCCTCCATATATGGACTGGGACTTTCCAGTTTTTATTGGCCTGTCTTGACGAAAAAATAAATCATGCCATTTTGTTCGGAAATAACGTAATACTGCGACAGAGTTTCCGTTTACCGACCGAAATGAAAATATGTTGTTTAGAATTTGTTCGTTACCTAACGTAAGACTTCTCGTCAGAACAAAGCAAATCTGAAGATCGATGAAATCACTTTTACTTAATTAATCATCGATGCCGAAGCGGACATCAATAAAACATTGTCTCCCTTTGATGAAGGCAATTTTGACAATCACACCAAATATAGTATTTTCCCCCAAAACATATAAAATTTACACATACACAACTTTCTCATCTGTTGTAAAATTCAATACGTCTCAAACGAAACTAGAAATGGTCCACCACCACCGGGCAGACCCCGAATTTTCAACTATCAAGATGTATGGGTTTCTCTCAAGGAGGTTCCTTGCTTTGAACTTCTATTGGGATTCAAACTCTCCACAGCCCTCAAATAGAACTCATATATTCTATTTATTGCTGAAGATGTTGGAATGATAGATGGGTGTCCTCTCAAGCAGGTTCCTTGTATTGAACGTCTCTTGGGACTCAAGCTCTCTCTAGACTTCAAGTGGAACTCATATATTCGACCTATTTCTGAAGACGCTTGAAAAATGTTCATTTTATTGTATAGTTCTAATAAGTATCCTCCAGCTCTACTGCATCTTTACAAGCGTCAAAACAGACCGAAATTGCTGTTATCATCATCATCATCATCATCATCAACATCCTTCGACCTCCCTATGGTTGGTCGTAACGCAATTGGCAATCCCTTTCCACACTATTCTGTCCTGCATTTCTGACTCCAGATCCACAATGTTCAACCCTGTTTCCCGAGGTATGGTGTCTGTGAAAGTCAATTTTCAAGAGAAGACACTTCCAGAAGGATGCCATTGCTGCTATATCTTGGATGGAGCTGCACAGCCTGTTTTGATAGAGTTAAAAAAAAAAGCCTATACGCGGCTTTTCTATGATTAATTATTTTCCACCGTATAAATAAATTCCCACAAACGAAACATCGTGACCTTCTCGTAACTCTATGGCTATTTCCATAACATGTGTTCTAAGGTGCTTAGTCCTACCAGCCCTGACTATTTCAACTGGAACTCACCATGTCACGTGCATAAGGATGACTCATACATATTCCCTTCGTATTCCAAAAGTAAGAAGTTAAATTCCACTCTGACAGCTTGTCCCACAAAACTGCTCCTTTGTCGAACACACTCTCGGGAGAATATTTTCCCAACACTAAAATCCTGACCTCTTCGAGTTTTGAAAAACTTCACTTGTTGACTTTACTTACGTTCATGCAATACTACACAGTAATCTTCTTTGTCTTTGTATTCAGTGAATATTACATAACCCATACACCCAGACGTCGTCATATATATATATATATATATATATATATATATATATATATATATATATATATATGACCCTTTCACTAAAAATTAATAATTATCGGGATCATATCAAGTCGGCTCCCCGCGGAAGATTAGTACCTGTAGAACAACATTTCCACCAAGAAAAACATGATTTTAAAAGCCATGCAAAATTTACTATAACTGAAAAAATACAAAATAGACAAAAAAGATAGCATTTGAAAAAAGACTAGAAGAACAGGAAGACAAATGGATTTTGCAACTCAGAACATTTCTTCCAGACGGGCCTAACTACAAATTTAACAACACAAATAGAATTAATATATAACCCCATAAATCAAGCCCTACCCACATTTCTCAACCATACAAGACAGCCATGCTTGCAGAGGAGTTGAGATTTCACATTTATACACGCACTCACGCAAATATATACACATACAAACATCACACACACTCCCAAAAAACTATAACATACACTTAACACACACATTCCATTCCCAGCAACCAATAAAACTGTCAAAATGACCAAGGAGGGAATTCTTAAAGTCAGGAATCTCCCATCCTTTATCTTAAAAGCAGCTTGAAAGAGGCCATTTGATCAACATAAGGAATGACCAAAATTAACGAAAAAAACAAATGAAAACTACAGATAAATTTCACTTTCTTCAAAGACAATCATTCACTCGCGTAGTTCACTGCTACTAGCAAGCAGGGATTTTTTTTTATCTTGATGATAACGATGCTGGGCGAAACAAGACGAGGAACCTAACTGAAACAATAAAATAAAATTATTAATATACAATCCAGTTTCTCTGAAAATTTTAATTTTTTTTTAATATTGTTATGGTTCAAATGTGTGTGTGTGTATTTGTGTGTGTCCTTGTGGGTGGGTGTGCGTCTAAGTACATAGTAAACAAATATTAAATGGAAAAAGTTAGAAACATCTTTTCGACTGAATTTTTGCACATGTTTTCTGCTCATCAGAGCGTTAGATACTTCATTAGTTTCAATGTCCATGTTTGGCGTCTGGATGAAATCGTTAATTCGTGAATTTCATGTCATCAATAAACCTACTGAATATCAATTGTTAGAAGACAGAATGTATGATAATCAACAAGAGGAAAAAAAAACCAATATGCCAGTTAAATTTGTCGATAGAAGCATTCCAAAAGCTAAGCAAGGTAATAAGAAACGGAAAAATTTCGTTAGAAACAATGAAAGGAGTGCTGGATTGTTATGCGATATATATCCACTTATATGGCAGAAGATGCTAGACCGTCCCCCACGGATAGTGAGAAGACGGGAGTCTACAGAAATGTTGTTCTACGGAAGGATACTGAGAATTCTATGGCCTGATTGAGTAAGCAAGGAGGAATTTTCAAAGAAAGTGGTAACAAAATGAACACTTATGCTCAGAATCAAGCAAAAACAGCTGAAATTCATTGGATACATAATGAGGAAGGAGTGATTGGCAAACTTAACACTAACAGTGCACATTGAGGACAAGAGAGATATGAGAAGGCAACATGCCACTTACCGGACTGGCTTGTGTGAATGGATAGCGCAACGGTGGGCTAATGTCTTAGCAAATGTAAAGAATTGCTAAAACCCACAAGAGATAGGAAGTTTTGGCGGTCCATGATCGCCTATATCCTGAATCGAGGGGCAGGAATGGGAGGGGGCAGTACAAACTTAGACTCTGTGGAAAGCACGTAAGTAATAATTTAGCAATACCAAAATGAACAAGACGAAATATCCCTAACATGATAAGAGGAATAAAAATAATTTACCCAAGTAGATTGAATAAAGAGTTCACTTCTACATTTATTGAAAGTTACTTGGATCAAAATACACCTGATGAAGACCGGAAGGAACAACGGTCGAAACATTGTGATAATAATAACAACGATGAGGACATTAGTGCGAATGTAAATAATAAAGAGTTCACTTCTAAATTTATTGATAGTTACTCAGTTCGACATACATCTGATGAAAACCGGAATGTACAACGGCCGAAACTTTGTGATAATAACAATGACGAGGAAATTGGTGTGAATGTAAATAATGATAGCTCCTCGTCCCAGAAATTCATACAGAAATAATGGGTGTGCATATTTTCCAAACTTGACCCTTTCAAGCGACCGCGTATTCCGTTTCATTTATTGTTTGGTCAGCGGTTTTTGAAAACTTAAATATATCGACAAATTCCCAAAATGATAAAGCTATATAACATTATGATAGGTTGCGGCCAAGAGGGTAAAATTTAGTATTCTGTCTCGTTCTCAGTTACAGCAAAACTGGCGACGTGGATGATGTCTGCATAAATTCCCCAGTGTATGGTTTTAGTTCTTTCTTTTTTTTTTTTTTTAAGACATCGTGGCAACATTTTGATGGTAATGAGATTATTTTATTTCCAGTACGTGTGTGCGTGTTTTTGTTTGTAAATAATATCACAGGCATAGGGATGTATGATTCGTTTTCGTGGGTATCAAAAGAGACTTCGACAAAATTTTATGTATTCTCTTTTTTTCTCGAGAATCAAATACACGCGTATTCTTTAATTAAACAATCTAATAAATACATAAATAGTATCTAATTTTTTTGCTGCCATATATAAATCCAGAAGTTTACAAACTATTCTATTTTAGTGAATTTATGTGCCGAGAGAAAATGGAAGAAATGCCTGCATTTATTAACACTTCTTCTTTTATAGAAGTTTTTTATAAATTTAAGAATAAAAGAATTTATTTTTTATTTCTTCCTAATATGGTCAATGAGAAATATTGCATAGTAGTTCCATATTTCTATATACTAGAAAATATAAAAATTACTAGTATCTGTCCTTATTTCTGAGATGAGGTATTATGTACATTATTTACATTATTCGGACTATTGTCCACATCTTTGTCGCCATATTTATTTTAACATTTTTACCAGTGCTCATATTTCAAGTTTTTGCAATGATAACAGCAAAAAATTGCAATATGAGCACTGGTAAAAATGGTTGCTGAAGACATTAGTTTTATAATACTCAGAAATTCATACACAGATGTCCTCAAGGGCACATGGCACAGTGGACAATGGCGTTGGTTAGATCCAGTTCAATACCCGGTTAAGGCAGTGGAGAACGTGCAGAGGGCAACTAACAGGAGATAACTGATAAATGACATCCATTAAACATGCCACGTGGAACTAGTCTACCCCATTGAGCGAAATAAAGGGTTATGTTCCAACCACCTCGTGTCAGGATGGAACGAGATCAACAACAATCAGAGACCCTGCAGTCGGATGTAGTGTATCATCATACCCAAGACACACACACACACATATATATATATATATATATATATATATATATATATATATATATATATATAGCAACATTTGAACTTATTGACAAAACTCTCTTATAGTGCTAATATATATATATATATATATATCTAAGAGAGTTTTGTCAATAAATTCATAATGTTTTATATATATATATATATATATATTTATATATATATATATATATATATATATATATATAAAATTTCATCTAATAATGTCCGATCTAATTAATATTTATTACTGAATATAAGGAAGAAGATTATGTTGTAAAATATTTGTATATATTTTTTCATTAGGCTGTCTTTTTGATATATTTGTATGTGTATGTGAGAGAGAGAGAGAGAGATGAGGGGAGGAGAGACAGATAGGTTATGTGCCTTTATATGCGTGCTCGTCTGAGTTTGTACAAAAATACTATGAATATCCCGCTTTTCTCACAATTTTGGCTGAGTTGTGAATTAGTACTTCACCGAGTGTCCCATGCGCTAGGTCTTGTGTTTTCCGAATCTAAACTTCTTTAGTAACAATGAGATTGTACAGGTGTCATGGATAAATTGTTGTCTAAATTGCGCAAAAATGAAAATAATACTGGGACTTGATTTTAGCAGATATATTTACCAAAATTACACAAAAAATCATGAAACGCTGAAGAGTAAATTTATTCAATAGAATCTCCATTGGTTTCAACCAGAGCCACCAGACTACTTCAGAATATCCTACAACTATTCTGCACGGTCTCCTTGATTAAGATGGTAAATGCTGCCGTGATCCTTGCATTCCATTCATCTTTGGTGTTACAAGGATTTTTGTGGGTCTCTCGTTGAACTACGCCCCACATATATTCAATGGGGTTGCAGTCTGGAGAGTTAGATTGCCATATGTAAAGGGTGATGTAGTTACAGAAATTGTCTGGCAGCCATGCTGGGTTCTCCTGCTTGTGTGGCATTGTTCAGGATCACTGCATCATACCACACAAGGTGCCAGATATAGAGTCTTCCGGCAGACACCCTCTTCACTGAGGTCAACACTACTTCCTCAAGGTACTTGATGTAAGCTTCTGTATTGACTCTGAGGCCTTGTGAGGAGATGAATGGAGGCATAACGTCGCCATCATAAAGTTCACTGGATATTTCATCCAACTCTATTCGAATCATCTGCACTGAATCATCATCTGAGATTGATACCTAAACACTCTGAAATGTTCGTATTGAAGCTTCCGACCTGAATGCCAAGCGGTACAGCATGCTAATTCCAAATTTTTGGCGGAGTGAATGGCAAAATCGGGCTCTTTTTCTTATAGACTCTGCCCAACTGACCCTACTTACACTGTGCGTTCGACAAAATCCCAAACAAACAACGCGCATGCGCCAAATTAAAAATATAAAATGACGACAATTTACTTAGCGCACCCTGTATCTAAATGTGTGTGTGTTTGCGTGAATGTTTTGGCAAAATATTTTCAGATAGAGGGTATTTGTGAAGGAACAGAATTAATAAAAAGACAAAAGGAAGAACTGCTCTTGATAAAGTGCCTCACAGGACGAATCGCATCGGCTAAGAATGGTTTTTACTTTTGTCTTTTTATTTATATATATGTGTGTGCGTGTGTTTGTGTGCGCGCACGCGCGTCTCTCTCTCTCTCTCTCTCTCTCTCTCTATATATATATATATATATATATATATATATATATATATATGCGTGTGTATGTTATTACCAAAACTTTAAGGCCCAAAGGCTAACGCATTCTCTCGTAAAGACAAACTGATAGACATTCAGAAATAAAAATATTAAATCTATTAGATATACTTTGAAAAGAATTTGCATATTTGCACGTACGCACACACCCGCTACCAAACGGTGGATGTGCTAACGCACACACATACACGAACACACATTAAAAAGCGAAAGACACAACACACTCATTCGACAACCATCTGCATGTGTGCATACCACAAATCTCATACACTCTTCTTTGCTGCCTTTTCCAAATTTAACGCACTAGCGACACCAGATACACAGAAAATATTTATCCTATCTACCTGATTGACCAACACTTATTTTTTTTTATCGTTTCCTTTTTCTTTTTGACATTTTTTTGTTTCTAAGAAAGAAAACAGCAGAAAAGGACATTTTTTCTGCATAAATTTTTGGCAATAAAAGTGCGAAAAGAAAAGAAAAATGTTTTCCAGTTAATTGCTACTAAAAGCTGCATTTCTTATTCTTTTGTAATATAATTCATCTCAGACTATTTACCTTTTGTATGCGCGACTTATTTACCTGCCATACTAACATAAAAGTTGTTTATAAGCATCCGTTGTTTATAAGCATCCGTTGTTTATAAGCATCCGTTGTTTATAACACAATCGGCACAGAAAGTGTATTAAGCGATCCTAGTTCAACTTTCGCACTATGGCCCATGGAAAATACAGCCGCCTCTTCTCTCCTGAGCTATGGTTTAAATGATATGATAGACTTGGATCTCGATCCTTGGGTGTTAACTAGAGAAAGAAATGCAAGACTGAATTCAAACCACGGAGAAGACAACGGGAAACCACTCTTATGTATTCCCAAAGACAGCATCGTAATCCACAAATAATAAAGAAAAGAAAATGTTATGGACACCTACACCCTGAAAAAAAAAACTTATTTTGTGCGTTCCTTCTTAATTCCTCTCTTTTATTTGATTACTATGACTCGAAAAGACTTTTTTTTTTACCAAACTTTATAGCATTTTTGCTCTATCAGAAAATATTTTCTTAATTTATTCCAAGTAATACTCAAGAGCTTATCACTTGTGTGGCAATTGGCTCCCAGGAAACGAATTTTCAAATCTCAGCCGATGATATTTTAGCCAGACGAAAAAGCAACACATTTAAGTCAAATGTCTAAACCATAAGCACAATGGAAAAAAAAACTAGATGATAATTCAGAATGAGATAAGAACTGAGAAAGTCCAAGATCACAAAGTAGCAATTGAATACGGAAATATTAGAAGCAGTGTATTAATTGAAACCTAACATATTTCAAGAATTTAAGGGCCAGAAACCGTCGTTTAAATTTGGAACTGGCGGCGCACAGACTTAAAAGAAAGTACGGTCGTTCACACAGACACCTCCCCACACACACACACTCACACACAATCACACACACACACACACGGGTGCGCGTGCATATATATAATCGTTATCTAATGCCTTCTTCATTCTTGTTCTTTATTGTTCTCTCTCACTCCAGTAACTCTATGTGTTTTAGTGGCTGTATTGTCTTGCTTGGAGTGTAATGATTTAACACGCACACACACACACACACACACACACACACACATATATATATATATATATATATATATATATATATATATATATATATATATATATTAATGTATATTTGGGCAGCAAATTTTCTTTTAAGCATCTTTCGTTATATATGAAGGACAAAGAAAATTTTAATAATTTTCTATTTAGTTTTTCCAGTGTTCTTATATTTTTCTGTTTGGTGGAAGTGAGGGAGTACAAAATCTGTCCCTACCATCCATTGCCCCAAGTTATTCCCAATGTTAAATCAATGTGAGGTTGATAGTGAGAAATAGAGAGAGTGAGAGAGAGAGAGAGATGTTTAATATACAGGGCCTCCATTATAACGACATGTTTTCGGTAATTGGATTTACATAGAAATTTAATGTTTTCGGCCAGAATTTTTCTTAAGGTTTCTTATAGATTGTTGGTAGATAGATGTTTTTTATTGCACTTTGTTCTGATAAGTGACACTCAAAGAGGTGGTAGTATGTCCGATATAGGTAATTAATTTATGAGAAGAAACACAGTCTTGTACTGGACAGTAAAATTGATAATGCACTATATCGGTCATCGCTAGTTTAGATTTAATGGGGGTTAATTTGATTAATAAAAACAATTTTTTTTTCTTTTCAGTCATATTTAACGAAAACATATATATATATATATATATACGTGTGTGTGTGTGTGTGTGTGTGTGTGTGTGTGTGTGTGTAAGCAAATATGTGGATTTAGATACGACAGTATGAAGAAAAATATACGGAAAAAACAAACAAAAATCCTAATATGCAATATACTGTTTTAACGTCCGACGTTGACATTATATTAACATTAAAACAGCATAATTGCATATTAGGATTTGTTTGTTTTTTCCGTATATTTTTCTTCATATATATATATATATATATATATATATATATATATATATATATATATTAAAGGTATGTAATATTATCATTAAGTTTGTCACTTACCTAATTGATGTTACCTTCAGCATCTCGACTCCATAGTTTCGTAGGCGGACATGCTCGTCCACTCTTCAGAGGGTATCAGCTATTTATTTCGCGCCTAATGGTTAGAACGTTCGCCTTGAGACTTCGAGACGCGGGTGATGTACGCTCAAAGCCTCAGTCACGATGTAGTGTTCGTTCGGGCTAGCACAATTATCGATCTTCTAATGTACCCCGTCGTTGCGATTCTTAGCTGGGATAGTTAGAGTTAGGGGAACTAAAGAATTTAGGAATGCAGCTCGTTTGAATACTTTAGGTGTAAATGGCTTGCAGAGGTTTTCGTCCTTGGGAAAAGTGTTTGTAAGATGGAAATCAATTCATGCCAACATGGACAAGTAGACGCTTTTCGACACTATCAAGGCTGGAAAGTGAAGACATCGCAGCTCCAGCCGAGATATGACTACCGTACTCTATTTTCGGTCTGATCTGGCCTCTTGAAAATGTAGAACATAGTAGAAGGAGTCAGGTACAGAGAACCGACTATTTTTACAGCATCTTTACAGTTCCACTTACTAGTCGCAACAGGTTCGGAGTATTCTGAAGGCACACGACTACTACTACTACTACTCCAAAGCTTTAAATACAAACACAAAAATATAATATCAACGAACGAACTCCTTAAAAGCACTCAGTATTTCCTTCAGCCAAGTAACACGTTTCTGTTCTTTGTTTTCTGTCAGCATGCTTGATTCTCATTCTAAGTAATCGGTCAATTTTAATCTCTTTTCTTCCTATTCATTTTATTTATTCATTTATCTATTTATTTTCGGTTACTGTTACTAATTCTTTTAGTTTTGAATATTGTTCTTTGAAACCGAAGCAAACTTTAGCCTACCGCTCCCATTTTTCTAATTTTATTTTGAGTTATTTGTTTGAATATGAAGTCCTTGAAAAATCATGCTAGCATCGGACATTTAACTCAGCCATGTATAATGGCAATGATGCAGTTTACACTTTCTTCTCTCCCGCCGAATAAATGGTCACCTTAGTACTGCCCTCACCATCGGTCTTGGGGTGTTAAAAATAGGGACGCATCTAAGGAACAATAATCAATATGTACAGTCTCCATAAAAGCCAAAAAACTCAAATAAAAATCTTTGAAAAAAATCCTTTCACATTAAGATAAAAGTACTTACTATATATATAGAGATAGATAGATAGATAGATAGATAGATAGATAGATAGATAGATAGATAGATAGATATGGTCGTTATCCATTACTTCACCGTATCTCACACACACACACACACACACACACACACACACATATATATATATATATATATATATATATATATATATATATAATTATTTATTTAAAAATATGATTCCAAATCGCTACATAAGAGGTCTCATGTTTCAAAACAAGAGCCGAAAACTTCAATATAATCCTTTAAATTAAATTGAGTTGAAATTAAAATGGGCTCCGTTCCATCTTCAAGCGAAATTTTTGTTGGAATAACGAATATCTGAAATTTACTTGTTTTAAAAATTGAACTCAAAATCCCCATGGTAACAGCTAGGGCGAATTGTCTAAATTGGGTAGGCGAATGTCGGGTGTTAATAATAAGTAGCGGTATAGAGATACTTTCAAGGTGTCAAGTCGGGGAAAGTTGGGGGTGTCAAAAATGAAACGGAAGATGTATTAATCTTCGTTTATTTTGCTAGTCTATGGATATTTATTTATTTATTTTATTTTATTTATGAAAGGGGATTGTGCATATAAAAAAAGAAAAACTTTCGTAACGCTTGTTTTTGACGACTTCATAAAGGGTTATCTTATATGTAAGGTATTTAAACTCCTAACTTGGGCTATGGATTATGAAGGGTGTTATGTTGTATACATGTTTGTAGTTAATTATTCCTACTATGAATCTGATGATTGGGCTATTTGTTAAACAAGTTATATAATTTTTTTTTTTTTTATCTAATAATTCAAACCAAAAATCTGATGATGCCTACAGAAAACCGTTAACTCGTGTCTATTATTTAATAGATTATTATTATTCAGAAGTTTAATAATGTGCAATTTTTCATGGAGGCACAAAGGGCATGGGTCATCCCAAGCTTTACATATTCTAGCCTTGTCAATAATTTTCCATTTAACTTTTGGTGTCTTATTTGTTTTTTCTTCAGGTGCCAAAAATATTTTGATAGTGAAGTCTGATTTTTTTTTTTATATTATTAAAAGGAGCACTTATGCTGCCTCCATCTATCTTTAAAATTATTTCTTCGTGGACCCAATGTATATCATATTAGTGCTAGGGCTCTCTGTGGATGAAATAGTACATTGGTATACCACAGAATTAATACAACATTTATTTTCTAATGGGCAGTCTTCTGGGTTTCTACAGTTACATAATTTTTCTCTTTTATCGTCTGATTTAAGTGCAGAGTTTTTATTAGTACTGTTTTGGCAAGGGGGTTTGTTCAAGATCTTATTATTGTGTTTTTTTATTATGCGTTCAAGATTATCAGAGCAGCTGTAGCTTAATTTTAGGGTGTTCTTATTGAATATATTACTAAGCTTACTATTGGTGGGGAAGTGTTTATTAATTAGAGCTAAGAATTTCTGTCCTAGTTTAATACTAACTCTTTGGTTGAACGGAGGGGTGTACCAAATGATATTTCTTTTTCTGTTTTTTTTCCTATGTCCAGTGTAATTTTCCCTGTAGTTAATGTTAGCATTTTTATAACCACTAGTTTTTAGGGCAGTGTTATAGAAGCTATTGTGTTGTTGGAATATTTCCCTGTTTGCGGAGTTAATGCTAATTCTATTTTCTATTGATGAGGGTATATGTTTAATTATTGATGGAGGATGGTTTGACTTCGGGTGTATGTATAAAGGGTTAGCATTTGGTCTTCTATAAGGTTGGTATGTGTTGCCTGGTAAGTCTAGAGTTACGTCGAGGAAGTTAACCCTTTTCAAATTAGAAGAGACAGTTATCTTTAAGTTTAGTTTCTTAAATTCACTAAATATAATTTTTCTGATTTTTTCAATCTTAAAACTAGTAGAACTCCTCACCAGGACTTATAAAAAAGCTTGCAACAACAACATTAATATGGTTGATAGCATAAACAAAACTAGTAAAAAAATAACTGATAAACTAAAAATCAGCGATAGAGTAGGTAAACTTACTGAAAAAGAATGTTATATAACTCTTAAGGATCATAAGCCTGACTTTTTAGAACACCCTGCGACCAGAAAAATTAACCCTACCCGACCCGACATAGGAAAGATCAGCAAAAGGATCCTGGAAAAAATTACCTGCCAAATAAAAAAACAACTGGAATTAAAATTATGGATCAACACTAAAGATGTTATCAATTGGTTTAACTATATTGATGATAAACGAAATTGCACCCTTATACAGTTCGATATCGTGGACTACTACCCATCAATTTCGAAGGATTTATTTATGACTGCCCTGGACTTTGCTGCTGTTTATTCTAACCTAACAAAGGATGAAATGGATATTATCCTCAACGCAAAGAAATCGGTCCTCGTTCACAATGGGGACCAATGGATAAAAAAACAATAACGACCTGTTTGACATCACTATGGGATCGTTAGACTCTGCAGAGTCTTCTGACCTTGTTGGTCTCCTAATACTGTACAATTTAACGGCACACCACGAAATTGATATTAAGGACATCGGGCTGTATAGAGATGACGGGCTCATGGTGGTTAACAGACAAAGATGACACTGGCTCGTATCGCTTCCATATTCAATGCATGATGCTGTAGACGCATATCAATCAGGTCAGGTAAACGTGCTTTAGTTTCCATCTGATATGGGAGTAGAAAACCCAACAGGGTGCCACTGTTAACATTACAAAGAGAGAAACTACGCCTTTTTGTATCTTGGCGTCGTTAATTGGACCCTGCGGTGTTGTTTGGGCTTATCAGTCACGGTTCCACTTGTTATTTTAAAATAGTGATTCAATTTAAAACTAAAAATTATACGACTAAATGCTCCTTCACGATTTGAATCTTTCTTACTTAGTTCCAGATCTTTCTGCCAATCGAATCTCTTATGATTATTAGATATCTAATAACACTGTTTTTTTTTTCACAAGTTGAGAACTTCAGAAATTAAATGTGCTAATTCTTATGTATTTTTGACATACTAAATTCAAAAATTGTCTTCAAATTAGAAAATTGGCTCTAGGTTTTGAGATATTTAATCAGTTATGTCATACAAATTAATACAATGGCTGACTCCAAGTCAAACAATGTTGCTTTCAAAATCTGCTTTGATGTTCTATTTAGGCAACAATAGCAATATGCAAACACATCAAGACGGCACTATATGTGTAAACTGAATAAAATACAACCAGAAACTCTTCTCAGAAGTATATATACATGCGCAGTTATTCAGCAACCACATGTCAGTTCTTAGTTTGTCTTTTGTATCCTGCAGAATGATTAACTCTGGTCACAGTCCAACAATAATCAGTCAGCACTGATGGACTTCACCTGCCCTAATGCTTTTTCTCTCTTGCTGCAATGTCTTGAGGAAATCGTTTACCATGCTCACCACTCACAACACCACAGTTTTGAAAGGAAAATCAAGATACGAGTCTAAGAAGTGTATCTTCAGCGACATGTTATATTCAAGCTGTTTGTATGCCTTCAGGAGGTCTTCCACTCGTTTTCTGTAATTTTCTGCTTTTTCGTTGCCCAGAAAGTTGGTTGCCACTAACTTGAAAGCTTTCAATGCAGTTTTTCCCCGTAGTATTGTCAATTTTTTCATCCAAATGAAGATTACGAATCTGGAGACCAAGAGTAAAAGCCTTTCTTTATACTTGCTTCATAATGCTTGGAAATTTATTCTGCACATATTGAATGCTGCCTTTGTTTTATTCATAGCCTTCACGAATATTTTCATAAGACCGAGCTTGATGTGAAGAGGTGACAAAATTTTCTTGCAATGATTATCGTAGTGGCCAGTATTTCTTAATGTAAACATCCACTTCCGCTGTCCCATTCACAAATAAAACTACAGTATCTGTCTATATTTCTGAGAGGAGGTATTATGTACACTATTTATATTATTCGGACTATTGTCCTCATCTTTGTCGCCATATTTATTACAACGTTTCGGTCGTTGTACGCTCCGGCCTTCTTCAAGTCGTCGGAATGTCGAACTTAACCCTTTATTTCGCTCACTGTTCTAGTTCCACGTGTCATGTTTAATGGATCTAATTATCAGTTATCTCCTGTTAATTCCCCTCTCCAAGTTCTCCACTGCCTTAAACGGGTATTGAACTCACACTCTTTGGGTCCTGTCACTGGATCTAACTAACGCCTTTATCCACTGTGCTATGTGTGCTGCTCTACAACAATGTCTAAGGTGATCATTTTCGCGCTATGTTTATTATCGAATGCCTCACTGATTCTGTGCGTAATGATAGGACATCATCAGCGAGCGAAATAAAGGGTTCAGTTCAACATTCCAACCACCTGAAGAAGGCCAGAGCGTACAACGGCCGAAACGTTGTAATAAATATGGCGACGAAGATGAGGACAGTAGACTGAATAATGAAAAACTACAGTAGTTTTACAGTGCTAGCAAGAGAGCAACAACGTTCAAATCTCAGCGTTATGTTGATCTTATTTTATACATCTTAGTCGTTGTTTCATATTCCCATAAATTTCTTTCATGTGAACTTCATGACCAACTTGGATTGAAGGTAAAACTTAACTATTGGCAGGTTTTAGTCTTATGTCCGAGGTATTAATGAACAGCTTCTATTCCTTGGATTGTAACTGATGTTAAGTGGTTGCATATGACCATTGATGTCACTGCAGTACACTAAATCACTTCCTATGAGGACGAGTGACACTAGATCCTTGTGACGATCATAAATGGGGAATCCGTACATCACCAGCTGATAGATTCCACTGATTTACCTGAAAACTAACAGTTCTGCTTTACTCTTAGGAAATTCCGAATTTCTGGTTAAGTCTTTTTGAGTCATGAAGCGCGGTTGAAAGACGCTTGTAGATTATCTCGATCATATGAAATTGATGGTTCAGGCTTTGAGGTTTCATTGTCTTCCCCATCATCTGATTCAGTTTCATACGAGTCCGGTCCCTCTAAGATTTGTAAGGACGCAAAGTTGATGAAATTGGAAGCACCAAGCAGAAGTCGAAGTCAGTTGCATAATTGGTTAGTTCTTTTCAAATCATGGGCACTGCACAAGGCTTAGATGTTTTTCTTCCTGGTTAGCCATTGACTCAAATTTTTTGCACAGGTATTACAGCATATTATGTGGCGCCCTCTTCTTGTCTTGATCTCCAATTTTCCGTCCAAGATATACTTGCTGAGCTTTTCTCACATGTGTTACATTTCGCTTTTGAGATGCAAAAGTCACTTCGCCACACACATATCAGATTTTATCGGTTTTGTTCTTACATTGACGGGGAATTTTTCACAGCTCAGATAAATATTTTGAAAACCTGAGTGGAAAGGAGAATAATAATTAGTTCATTAGGAGAAATATTATCTATAATAATGTTATTAGGTGAATAATAATTAATCTGGCTAGCATAACAATTTTAATTAAATATTCACATAACACTAACACCGTATCTTGAAATACTGAGCTAATCAACAATTTGGGATATCTTTTTTATTTCAAGTGCTTACAAATTAGCTAAGATTTGTTTTGGAAGCTTATATACTGTAGACCAATATTACCTGGAGCAGCAAGGATTATTAATAAGAACATCAGATGAAAATATATATAAATAAGCGTACGGATGAACCCAAACAGGCACACATATGCACACATACAAATATACATTGATACACAAGAATACATATAAATACACTGAAAGAAAAGAATTCTTTGAAACGCAGTGTTGTTAACACCTGCGCTTTTGAAGAAAAGAAAAAAAAAACTCTGTAAATGTTTGCTTGTATTTGCGTCAACGAGTGGTTAGAATGTTCACTCTCCGACTATGAGACCCGGGTTCAAATCTCATAGTGGTCGATTTATCAGAAAGGTGACTCCTCGTATAAGGTACCTTTGAAAAGTACCTATCAGCGTAAGTGTACTGGACTGATTCAGACTGATGATCATCCCAGAAACTGATACTATGGTCCGCTCATCATAGTTGCAGTATAAACCACAGTTGAGCTCTGTGGGAGTTGAACAAGCATAAATGTGCCTGAGCAGGTGTCTGCAACAAGGATTTGCTAGCTGCTCTAATAGCCAGGCATACTCGGATACGAGCGGCCTGCCAGCACCAACATTATTATCACGATTCCATTCATTTATGTTCTATATGACACTTTAGAAATATGACATAGATAGATAGATAGATAGATAGATAGATAGATGGATAGATAGATAGATAGATAGATAGATAGATAGATAGATAGGAAAGTGTTGTATCGAGGGTAATAAATAAAGAAGACACACTCGTAGGTAAGTAATGAAATAGAAGGTTTACTACACGAAGGTACACTTAGCAATTGACTTAATGCTAACTCTCCTCAACTCTGCTTATTTACATAAACGGACGATTCCATTCATTTATGCCCTATATGACACTGACACAAAACGGTTTTTCTTTCTAGCGGAATAACTCAAAAGTTTTTCAGTGATACGATAAATGGTGTCAAGATGGCTAAAAGTATTATCTAAAATCCTGGAAAAAAGATTAGGGTTACATCTGGTATATACTTCGTTAAATTAATCTGGGATTCTTGTTGATCAGTAGTTTTTTTTTTTTCGCCCAAATTTCAGATTCATTCAACAAGAATCGTTACATTTGTACAGACTGTGGTGAAAGCTTCAACCAACCACAAAGATTTTGCTTGAAATTAAAACCATACGAAAAACATTTTTTTTTGTCATCAATCTATTGCAGTCTTATGGAGCTGAATTCTATCATTGTCTTTACTGCCATAAAATTTTAAAATAAATCATAATTTTTTTTAAACATTAACTTCGAAACATTAACAAATTCTTCTTTGACTGACATACCCCTTCAGGAAGTTACCAACCATGGCTCTCCAAAATGTTCTGTTCTTTGTAGCTCTTAATAAATTTTGTCTTTTGTCATCCATTTACTGAAGCACGCCAAGTAGGCTATGCGTTCTTTTCCTGTCTCTTTTACCCTCAATCTCTTTTGTAAATAACAATTTCCCCAAGTCCTCTCTCCTGCTCCAAAACTTTCAGCTGTCTCTCCTGATGTATAAATATAAGTGTCCTTTTTGTTACCATTGTCTCTAGAACTTCATAGTTGTTCATATTTTACGTCCATGGTATTCTCAGTATCCTTCTGTAGAACCACATTTCTGTTGCTTCAAGTCCCATCTTCATCAGTGACGAGATTGTCCAGCATTCACTGCCAGATGAATAACAGTTCAGTACTCTCTTTGTTTCTAAAGATATTTTCTTGTTTCTTAATAACTTGCTGAGCTTTTGAAAGTCATATTTCACTATCTCGATACGCCTGCGGATTTCCATGTCACAATTTCTGTCCCCAATTAATACACTTCTCAGATATCTAAATTGTGGCACCGAATTGATTTCGGTATCCCCAATCTGTAATTTGCATGATGGGTTGTTCGTTTTGCTAACAACCACGTGTTCAGTTTTCTTTCAATTGACATTTAGTCCTTTCTTCTCGTTTTCCTCCACTACTTTCTGTCGGAGTGCCTGTAGTTGCCTTTCTGTGTCTCTATTCATTTCATTACAGGATCGGATAAAAGATAATTTAGAATCATAAATCTTTAAACTTTACCACCTGATTTAGTCTGCCTTCACATTTTATGATTGCATTCTATAATTATGCACCTTGGCTACACATACGAACAGCTTCTGCTTCTCTCTCTCTCTCTCTCTCTCTCTCTCTCTCGCTCTCTTTCACGATAAGGCATTACTTTTTAAATGACAAACTATTGTCAGATATATTGCCTAGTAAATATCAATAAAGGCTTTGTTTAATTGTCCCGTTGCTTTTAATATAGTCGAATGCAGGAATCGTTCTGTCGTGTTTTTTAACTATCTTTTAATGTGTAAATTATATAGTAAACTATTTACAAATAGCAAGCAATTATTTAAAATTAAAAAAATAAATAAGAAATTCAATTATAGCATTCTGTATTTACGTTTTGTACCTACTTCTAGTAATATGTACAGAACATGTACCCTGTAAGAAATACACATTTTGATAACTTTAATAATTGCAGCTTTTTTACTATATGTTTTTTTTTAAATGTTATTTATTCGCTATGAAAAGTAAATGATAGCTTTATAGTTGTGTGTGGGCTTCCTTTGTTTCCTCGCAACCAATATTTTTAAACATAGTCTGCCACTGAATATATATATATATATATATATATGTGTGTGTGTGTGTGTGTGTGTGTGTGTGTGTGTGTGTGTGTGTGTGTGTGTGTGTGTGTGTGTGTGTGTGTGTGTGTGAATCTATTAGCCTTCTGCCTGTTTGTGGGGGAACTCCTAGGGGCCCCAATCAATACTGAATTTTGAATCATCCCTCATTGCAGGGGCTTTTCCCAGACAATATACCGTTCTTTTTCCAGGTCAGATGCTGATGTACTGGCGATAATTGCGGTAAGATTATATCGCACTCTAGATAAAAACAGTGAAACCCGGGGTGTAGCATTGGATATCCCGAAAGCTTTTGATAGGGTCTGACATACAGGTCTTCTCCACAAGCCGAAAAGTTACTCTTGTGGCCTTGTTAGGGCCAGAATTAAAGACACAAGAGAAGAATTGAGTTAAACAAATATATTATCAGAAAACAGTAATATAAACATATACAAACGAGAGTGTTACAGCAAGAATGTTCGGTCCGACTGTCAGAGCTAACTGCTGGAAACTTCACTCCCAAAAGGCAATTCCTGCTCCTATTTATAGCTGGGAGAGTCCATGCGTGCGTAGGTAGATTACCATAACAGTTACGGAGGCTTCATTCTTGATCTGATCCAGCCTTTCCTATCAAATCCTGAAATTAAAGTTATCCTGAACAGCCACTCGTCTATATCCTTTCGTACTAATGCGGTCGTCTCCCATGGCTCCATCTTTGGTCCTACTTTGCTTTGAATTTTCATTAATGATCATCCCGATGACATCAGCTCTCATCGTGGCATCTTTTCTGACGACATAGTAAGGCTGATTTGACCGACAAGCTCAAAATGGCAGCCGATGTCCAAAACGACATCAAGCTCGTCGTTAACTGGCTTGTTAATTTTAACGCCTCCAAATTTCTCTCCATTAATCACCCGGGAGAACACTTTCAGCCTTCCATCAGCATGACTGATGCTAACCTCCAGGAAAGTGACACGTTGTGCGTTTTCTGGCTAACCTTCTCAGCTAACATGAAATGGAAAAACTATATTGAATCCATTGCAAGGTCAGAGGCTAAAAAAGACGGTTCCCATTTCTCTCCAGAATCCATTTTACATATCTATAAGTCTACGTTCATGCTTCGAATATTGTTGTCACATATGGTCCGGTGCTCCTGCTATTTATTTTCAGCTCCTTGATAAGATCCAATGAAGAATCAGCAATATTATTGGTCCTAATCTGGCAGCTCGGCTTCAGTCCCTTACCCACCGCCGTAAGGTTGCCTCTCTCTGTTTTTTCTTTAAATACTTTTATGGTAATTGTTCGGATGAGCTCTTTGCTATGGTACCAAGAGCTATTTACTTTAAACACAGTACTCGATTGGCGTCGAGATCCCATCAATTTACAGTTGAGCTGGCTAAATGTAGCCATAAGTTCTATTCTGTTTCTTTTCTCGCACTTCTCGCTTGTGGAACTCCCTTCCGACTCCATGCTTTCCAGCCAACTTTAATCTGCAAAAATATAAATGCAATGTCAATCGCTATCTGCTGTCTTTCTTATTACACTTTTCTCTTCCCGATAAGTATTAATGTTTTTGCACCTAAATCTTCTTCAACCTATAATCCATTGTGTTTTAGTGGCTTTACTTTTTTTTGCATGGGGTGATACCGACATTTTTTTTTAAAAAGAAAAAGATACAATTCCTCAAAGAACATGGTGACATACAATGTTGGTCTTTCCGAAAACGACGAAAAGAATTATTGCACATCATTAAGTTAGTTGTGTATTTAGTATAGTATATAATAACTTTTATTTTTTTATACTGGGATCAATGGCGAATATATTAGTACTTTTTTCTTCTTGTTTATAGTCAGAATGCATTTGATTACAGTAGAGTAAATTGATATGTTTAGGATTATTTGAGGAAGTATTTTTTTCTTGTTTTCTTTTCTTTTTTTTGTGATTTGTTCATCAATTGTTTAATTAAGAAAGTCATAATTAATGAGAGTTTGTTTAATATTTTTTAATTCAGTTTAGAAAGTATTTTCGTGGAAGAGTTAAATTTTGCACGGTTTATTAAATTTTGTGTAATAGTTATTTTGTAATAGGGCATTCACTTTTACAGTTTGTTTATGCTAGTTGTTTTTTTTTGTTTTTTAATCTTCATCACAGTGACAATAAGTTTGTGTGTGTAATTCACTTCTGAAGATGATCTTGGAGATGATTGAAAGTACATGTGTAAGAAAAAAAACTACGGCGCCGTCCTTAATGAATTTCATCTTAACATCAAGAAATTGATTCGAGAACGAGAAAGATGTCCCCTTTATTTTCCATATTAAGAGACATAAGTAAAAGTAACAAATACAGTAAACAAAGTAGACTGAATAGAAAGATTGAGTAAATAACATTTCACGGCCCATCTAGCTAGCTTAAAATTTTGCAAAATTGAGCCTTCTAATCCAACGTGTGAGGGCGAAGCACTTTCTTGTAGATTATACTTGTCCTTGACCGGTTTCAGTGACTAGCATATTGTAAATATTACCTGCTGATTTGGAAGTGCATTTTGTACAAGCCCGCATTATTTATACGACTGAATTATGTAAAACGTAGTGCACATAACTTCACTGCTAAAGGCTGTTTATTTTTTACGGCATCTTGAACGTACACCAACATGTCTGAGCAGAAACTATATGGTTAATTCCTGAAAGAAAAAAAAATTCTTTTAATCCAGTACGCATTTAAATGTTTTAATAAACTGTCTCTGTTCTTCTCCCTCTCCTCCACCTCTCTCTCACACACAGCCACACACTTCCATCTGTCTATCCATCTAGCTAGCTAGCTATCTCAATCTGTTCATTATCTCTCTCTCTCTCTATATATATATATATATATTAACAGGGGTAAATAAAAGTATAATATATATATGAGGTAAGTAAAATTATACACACACACATATATATATATATATATATATGGTGTTACAAATTTTAGTTTCTTGTTAAACTTACAGAAGTTAAAAGTCAATCGTTCTAACTTGTAAACAATTGACATGTATATATTATGAAATGGACAAAGTCCGACAATTATTTAAAGACATTTTTTTTATGTTTAACATTCTTTTTATAGATACAAGTATTTTAGTAAATGCTCTGTTTATAATAAACAGTATTAAATAACATTTACCGGCCTGAATGTCCGACAAATTTTCGTAGAAAATATTCGTCCTTTGACAGGATTCGAACCTGCATCCTATACGGAACCGCCATTTAGCCTAACCGCTCGGCCACAAGGTCGAATTTACTGTTTATAAACTTCAATCTTCCATGAATCTCTCACGTACATTCATAAATCATGGCGTATCAAATGTTCAAAGGACGAATATTTTCTATGAAAATTTCTCGGACATTCAGGCCGGTAAATGTTATCTAATACTGTTTAGTCTAAAACAGAGCATTTACTTAAATACTTGTATCTATAAAAAGAATGTTAAATATAAAAATATATATATATATATATATATATCATTAAAGACGCCTGACAAGGTACTAGAATTAAGCTTTTTATTTAATTTTTCTTGTGTACATACAAGTATTTTCTTTTCTAGACACAAAGTATGTATAAACTGTTCCAATTATTACATGCATGCACAACCAAAGTTCCCTTCTATGACCATAATGACAACACTGCACCCAAACTAATGGTGTTAATATGGGAAATCCGCTCGGCCCATGCTTCTTCAATTACTACATGTCCCAGCTAGAAATCATGATATTTATACTAGTCACTAAACCCAAAATACATGTCCGCTAAGTAAACGATATCTTATTTTAGCGACAAACAAGAAATAGATAATCTAAAAATCACATTTGAAAAAACAAAGTCCTTAACTTTACCGATGAACTGGGAAAATAAATATAAGCCCCCATTCTTAGACGTTCTCGTAGAATACAGTAATAACACTTTTATCACCTCATTATATAAAAAAAACACTGGTAGAAACACTTTCCACTTTAATTTTAAGAGAAAATGTCCACTTAAATAAAAATAGTTGTTATAAAAAAAATTCCTAAAGAGAGCACACGAGAATTCATCCACTCGTTTACTTTTTCGTAAAGAACTAAATAATGCAAAACAGACACTAGTTATCATTGGATTTCCTACCTCATCGACCACCAGATTAGACTATTTATTTTTAAAGTAAATAATAGCGATACGGAACAATAGGATAAAATCCATAACATTAACATCTGCAAAAGCCAAATACACGTTAACAATAAGCAAAACGATTTTTCACTTAGAAATATCATAAAGAAATGCACTACCACGGTAGACCCGAACAAGAAAATTAAATTAATTATTTATTACAAATAATTTAAAATAGTTAACCTTATCATCAAAAATAATAACACACCTGCAAAATCAAAACTACAAAAACAAACATTATTTACGAGTTCAAATGTCCCCTAAGGTACTGAGGTCTTGATCAAACCAAACTCATAAATAATTACATAGGTCACACTACTACAAGCCGATCCAAAATACTTACACCTACCCGACTATAGCATCATTAGAACTCATTTAAACGCACACAAATTCTTACTAGTCTTCATCTGAAACATACTAGTAGAACACACAAGCATAATAACCTCATCCACGGTTTAGATCTGTCTATTTAATTTTTTGCTGTGTTTTTACATTTTTCGAATACACTGCTGTACATCGAGTTGGAAATTGCCGATAAAATGCACGGAATTCATGTTTTGTTCTGTTTAAGTAGTTTCCAAGTTTAATTCCTTATCACAATCTGGAGTGTTATTAGTCAGTTTACTAGGTATATTCTGCACACTTCAATTAGTCTTTACACGCGGAGGCGCATACACACATACATGCATACGCAACACACACACACACACACACGCACACACACACATATATATATATATATATATTCAGTGGCAGACTAGGTTTAAAAATATTGGTTGCCAGGAAATAAAGGAGGCCCACACACAACTATAAAGCTATCATTTACTTTTCATAGCGAATAAATAACATTTTCAAAAACAAAAACATATGGAAAAAAAGGCTACAATTATTAAAGTCATTAAAATGTGTATTTCTTACAGGTTACATGTTCTGTACATATTACTAGAAGTAGATACAAAATGTAAATACAAAATGTTATAATTGAATTTCTTATTTATTTTTTTTAAATAATTGCTTGCTATTTGTAAATAGTTTACTATACAATTTCCACATTAAAAGATGGTTCAAAAACACGACAGAACGATTCTTGCATTCCACTATATTATAAGCAATCGTTTGTGGTCATTAGATTGTGTGAATCTGCCAATAATTGCCTCGGCATCCAATTCACTTATCAATGGACAGCAACATCTATGACACCAAATTCTTCTTAGCGAATTTCTGAACCCTGTCTTTATGATTTTTACCTTTGAAAATGTCCTCTTACATCGGGCTTGAGTAACTGATAGTGGGCAGATGACTTTATAAAGTTATCATTCATTTTTTGTTACTAAAACAGTTTTCTATGTGTGTTTTGTTATTGCGTTTTTATTTGCAATAGCATTAACAACTGCCACCTTATCACACATATATAGAGTCGTATATCGTTAACACAAACTACCTTATCACAGAAACAGTGTGAAACTTATAGAATAAACTCTAGGTTATTACACATATAATGTCATAATATATCAAAGAGTAACTTATCACAAACACACAGAAAATATTCACGTTATTGTTTTTCTCTTCTTTTTTCTATTCACTGAATTCTCTGCCTGTTAATCCTATCCAGAGTATTTCTTAACTGTATCTCTTTCTTTTCCCTCTTTTTTTCTCTCTTATCTTTTAAGGTATTTTATTATGATATCTTCGTTTCATTCTCTTTACTTCTATCACTCATATTCTTTTTGGCTTATTTCTATATCGATTCTTCTTTGCGCATGCGCATTAATTCTGCTCGTTTCCGGAATCTTTGTCCTCTCGAAATGTAGATTCACTAAACTACGTCAAAAGAAACATATTTATGGAAGATTTCTGAAGGAAAAGCATCATTTTCTGACTAAAATTAATTCACAGGAGAGAAATTTCACTCACATTGCTTTCCGGCAAACGAGATTAAACATCGCCATTTAATGATGAAAACTCGTTCATTTCACTGTACCACTTGCAATTAGCCTCGTTTTGATATCCAGCAAACCGGAACACAATATTCGCCTAATTTATTTTAATTTAAGCTATTCGTTCAATTGTGAGACAGCTAGCGGGGCAACGAGAAAAATACAAGCCAAATATATGAAGTCAATATTGACTGGTAATATAACTTTCAAATTATATCGCTTATAAACGATAACTTTCTCCTTTCTTCTTAATATATTCGTGTAGAAAATTCATTTATGTACGCATACCCACACACATAATAATAATACTAATAATAATAGCTGGCCACTCGTATTCTAAGATACCCGTTTAAAAATATATATATATATATATATATATATATATATATATATATATATGAAGAAAAAAAGGGAAAGAAAGTCTAATCTGTTTGATAAAGTCAAATTTGCATCTGATATCCCAAACAAACTTCAGTCTGTTGTAAAATTGGGGTAAATGATGTCTTGTTAACTTTAACGTCTGCAAGACAAAACTACCCTCTATTAATATTCTGAAAGACTCCTCTCTGCCCTCCAGCAGTATGACTGATGCTGACCTCCAAGAAAGTGACTCGTTGCGCCTTCACGTGCTAAAGTTTTCGGCTGACATGAAGTGGAAAGCCTATATTGAATCCATTGCTAGGTCATCTTCTAAGAAAGTTGGTTCTCTGTGTCATGATGTCTCTTCAGAATATATCTTACATATCTTGAAATCTACCATTGGTCCATGTTTAGAATATTGCTCCCACATATGGTCAGGTACCCCTGCTATTTTCCTAAATATCTTATATTATTGGCCCTGTTCTGGCGTTTCGACGTCATAAGGTTGCCTTCCTGTGGCTTTACTAGAAATACTTTCATTATAATTGTTCGAATGAGCTCTTCGCTATGGTGCCTGGACTCTTTGAATTTAAGCTCAGTACTAGACTGGCGTCGAAATCACATCAATTTACATTTGAGATGGCTTCATGTAACCGTAAATTCTACGCTAACAGTTTATTCTCTGGCAATTGTGGAACTCCCTTCCGACTCCATGCTTTCCAGCTTACTCTAAACTTCAAAAATTTAAATGCAATGTCTATTATAATCGCTATCTACTGATTACTCTTCTTTTATTCTTGTTTCTTGGCAATGATTCTTTTCTAAGTCTTCTACATACAGTAATCCCTTATGCCCTAATGTATCAGTGGCTTTACTGACTTGCTTGGGGCGAAATCGATTACAATATATATATATATATATATATATATATATATATATATATATATATATATATATAGTGTATTTCGGAAACGGATCATTATTATTATATTGTTAAATATAACAGACAATGAATGTCTATTATGTCTAATCATGGGCCGTTGTAATTTTTGAATGTTTGCTTTAATTTCTGGTGAAAATAAAGACAAAAATTGTCCAACATTTGATACTTTTTTTATTAAGTTGGTCCTAAGATTTCTGCTCACATGAGCCATTTTTAGAGTGGTTATACATACATGAAACAATGATATTCACTGTCAAAGCTGATATTTCCTTATTTTGACATAGAAAATTGCTATGCGACAATAACTGTCGCGGAGAAGCAGACGCAGATCATAAGTTCAAGATGCGGTTCTATGACGTCATACCACGCGATAGACCAAAGTATTAAAACAGAACCAATGTCTAGATTCAATGTAACGTGTTGTGACTAGTTTGAGATGTAATTTTGTTGAGTGTGGGTTGTTTCGTTTTAATGTAGATTGCTTCTGATATCTGACGGTTCTTTTTACTGTGTGTATGTAGGAATATTATTCTGTTATCAACTAACATCTGTCTAATATTTCACCAGAAATTAAAGCAAACATTCGAACATTAGAACGGCGCATGATCAGACATAATAGGCATTCATTGTCTCTTATATTTAATAATATATATAGGTGTGTGTGTGTGTGTGTGCGTGTGTGTAATTCTAAACTCTTTTCTTATATTCAGCTTTCAGTCTTAAACACACATGTCTTCAGCGAACAACAAAAACAAAGAAATTGACGTTGTCGTTATATTACATTTGGAGGGAAATGTATATATATATATATATATATATATAGAACTGATTCCTAGTTTTCAAGAAAGACATGACTAGGGATTTTGGTACACATATAATATATATATAATCATCTAAAAGTTCATGCAGACAACTGGATCGGATATTCTGAAAATAGTTTTAATATAATGGAATGATAAAATTCGCTATCCATTTAGCATTTAACTTTTTATATAATGCAAGATTTAATTATAACTGAACAGATTCAAAATTTTACCTGATCCATTAATTTTATGTTACTAACAGAATTGTTTTACACATCATAAAAATCAAATTTGATAAAGAAAAAAGCAAATACGATGAGTAAATAAACCTAGTTCACAAAAAACGAACGCAGAACAAAATGTGAAAATATGAATAAAACCCCGATTACACCTACATGTAAGTGAAGTGAACTGTTTTATTACTATTACATTCGTTGCACCTTCTCTGCTAAAAGCAAGTGGAAAAATTATATTGAATTAGATGCTGGGTCTGCTCCTAAGAAAGTTGGTTCACTGCATCGTGCTAGAAAATAATAGTTGTATTAATGTTAATAGAAAACGATTGACATGTGTGCTAGGAACTAAAGAAGTTTTTACTTCCTTTTCCTTTTACAACACAAGACGTGTGGAAATATATGAAAACAAAAATTTATTGTTCGTGTTTTGTTTTTCTTTAAAGTCTCTGAGAGTTATAGAGAAATATCAGCAGACGCGTACCGTTAAAAGCATTATCGTCAAGTTCAGAATCGCAATTTGATACTGTTCATTCAGCGGCCAAAGAATCGGGCTGCAGTGAGACACAATTGTATGAAGTAGGGGGGGTGGAACTGGTGAGATACAGTTGTGTTCATCTTGCCGGACAAGTAAACTGTTCTGAAGCGGTTTGAAAATAGTCTCATTTTTTAAATGTCCAGATGGGATCACGCACACGCACGTTAGCTCCAGAAGTTACTTACGAAGCGACCGGGTATTTTTTGGACACCTGATTGGTCAAAATATGTGGTCGAGTGTTTTATTTTTTTGAAAACGTGCATAGGCGTTTTATATATATATATATATATATATATATATATATATATATATATATATATCAAGAATTGCGCCAAATTTGAGCCGATTTTTCTCTAACTTTCCTTAACGGGAAATTGCATCATTTCCTATACATTTTTTTCTCTTCAGAATCTGTCTTTTATATTACTATTCGTCCATTGCTGTCACATATAGTCTGCTGCTCCTGTTATATATTTAGAGGTTCTTGATAAAATCCAAAGAATTCGTAAGGTTATTAGTCCCCATCTGGCATCGCGTCTTCAGTTACATTTTCACCGCCGTAGTGTACCTTTCCTATGACTTTTCTATAAATCCTTTCATAGTAATTGTTATGATGAACTTACCTGTATGGTACTTTTATGTATTTAAGCGCAGTACTAAATTGACAACAAGGACTCAATATACTTTTGATTTGGCTGGATGTAACCGTAAATTCTATGCTAACACTTTCTTTACTCATACTTTTCGCTTGTGGAACTCTCACACGGCTTCATGCTTTCCAGTTAACTTTGACCTTCAAAAATTTAAATATAACGTTAATCGTGATGTTAGTTCCTCTTCTTTTATTGTTCACACTCCCTAATAATGCTTCACTTTTTCTTATTCTTTCACACTTAGTAACCCCTTGTGCATTAGTAGTTTTAATGTCTTATTTGGGCCGAAGTGAAACGATTAGAGCATATATATATATATATATATATATATATATATATATATATATATATATATATATATTATGAAATGGAGAAATTCCGACAATTATTGTAAGACATTTTTATGTTTATAAGTTGTTTTTTTATAGATACAAATATTTATTATAAACAAAGCATTTACTTAAATATTTGTATCTATAAAAGAACTTATAAACGTAAAAAGTGTCTTAATACATATATATATATATATATATATATATATATATATATATATATATATATATATACACACACACACACAGGGAGCAATAGGTATAATGTCGTCTAAATAACGCAAAAATGAAAATAACACTGATGTCTCATTTTAACAGATTTACCAAAATTACACAGAAAGGGTTGATAAGCAATAAAAACACAAAGAAAGAGAGAGAGACGACGACGACATACGATCATATCATGATAAAAGAATGATCACGCACGATCACCGAAGTTAAGTCACATCGAGGCCTGGTCAGTACCTAGATGGGTAACCGCAAATTGTTCATAAGACACACATAATGTCTTTGATGGAAAGCACATGAGGGATCTGTTTCAAATAAGTGTATCCACTATAAGAGCTCTAAAAAGTAATAAACATACGCATTTTTTTTTTTTTTTTGGCTTTCCTTACCGTAAAACGGTGAAAATTCTTTGAAGAAAAAACAGTCGAAATCTTCCATTTTTCTCATTTAGATAGAGATTAATAGCCGAGATAGACGGAGAGAGAGGGAGAAAAAGAGTGAATGGGGAGAGGATTCTGTGTTTAGTAAACTTTCCAAATAGTGACTGGACCGAAAGAGTTGTGAGTTCAATACTTTTCAACAGTAGAGGCAACAAAAAAATCTTGGAGATTTGAGTTACTAAAGTGGACTAAATGAAACTGAGATATAAAAAAAAAAGACAATGCACATGGAATTAGAACAATCCATCCCGTGGGCTAAATAAAGTGTTCGGTTCGAAATTCCAGTGTATATCACCTGAAGAAGACCGGAGTGTACAACGGCTGGAACGTCATGAATATAGCAATAAAGATGAGGACGGCAATCTGAATGATGTCAATAGTTACAATACTTGTTATCATATTAAGTATATCTGGCTGTGATGTATATGACTCGTATACTCTTATCAAACTGATTATCTTGATGGGTTTAATACATTTGAATCCAAGTGTCACTTTGTAGGCGAGCTGTTCTCCTATTCAATAATAATAATTAGAGATAGAATTTGTATTTTTCTTCTTGCACAGAAAGAATGCAAGACCCATCTATAATGATAAAGTAAACTCTCATCCGCATGTAGGAATCATGGACTTTCTGTTTTTTTAATCATTTCACCCCAAGCAAGGTAGTAAAGCCATTAAGACACAAGGGGTTACTGAGTGTGAAAGAATAAGAGAAAATAGAAACATTATTAAGGAGCGAGAACAATAGAAGTAATCAAGTCGACAAGAAATGGTATCACCACCAACCAGAGAAGGTGGTCGGAAGCAACTAAGTGAAAACCTTGTGTGATTTCAACATCAGACAGACCGGGTTCTTGAGATCAACAAGTAAAACATCAAAGTCGTTAACAAAATAAATGAATAAAACGTCTCCTCATCGATGCAACTGTTCTTCGTGACCATAATAAGGTCAAAGAAATACACCGACCTTCAGAATGAAATTGCCAGAAATTGGGACGTTCAAGCCACTCCTGCCCCAGTTATCGCTTGAACGTTGCAGTAAAACTTCAAATCTGAGATTGAGAAGATCGGAATAAAGCCAAGTATCCCATCGCTACAGAAGTCAGCGATGCTTGGCATTACAAATATTCTGTAAAATGTGCTATCTGAGGTCGTACGACTTGATGGAGAAGATCCATAATGTAAGATCTCCGGTTGAAAGCTTTCGCTTTCAGTTCGCCTATAAGGACTAATGACCATAATTCAGACCCGGCACCACGGGAAACAAAGCAGGAAAAATAATAATAATAATAATAATAATAATAATAATAATAAATTTTGTTAACCCGAAATGCTGATTCTGTTATAAATATCCGGAAACAATTGACCATCTTGTATCAGGTTGCACGGTATTGGAAGCCAATGAATATAAAACCCAGCATGACAGAGTGGGACAATATCTGCGCTGGAAAATATACAAATTTTACGGGAAATAAACGGCAAGAAATTGGTATGAATATCACCCAGACCCGGTTACAGAGATAGGACCTGTAATAATTGTATGGGACTTTAAAATACACGTAGACAGAACAAAGCTAATCGCCCGAAATTGTGACCACAAAACCAGAATATGCGTTCTTGTTGACATGGCTGTTCATTGTAATGTATCTTTGAAGATCTTCAAAAAAATTATCAAAATACAAGGGTGCTGAAGTGGGATCAAAAATGTAGTACATGAGGACATCAGTAATTCCAGTTGTAGATGGAGCCTTCGGATTGATTGAAAAAGGTTCTGATATACTGATTGAAAGGATTCCTGGTAGCCCATGCCTTAAACAAATACAAAAAAATTGTACCCACAAGTACATCTCACATATTACGAAGAGCTTTATCTATTTAACATGTGTGTGTTCTTAGTTTTTGGGGGGTTTTCTTTTTTGCAAAGATGATCAGTGGAAAATGTCATGAAGATATTTCGGACTTTAGTATCTGCTTGGAACGCGGAAGGATATGTCCATGCAACAGAAATCAACATTATTATTATGATTATTATTATGAAAATTCAAAGCTGTAACTGATCTTCAGACCATATATGATTACTTTTTTCACAGGTTCTATATATAAGCCACTGGGGGATTAAGAAAAGTGAGGCAAGTAGCACACCAGAAATAGGAAATACATTAAACTGAGGTTGTCAGTGACCATAACTCAAATCATCATCAGTCTATGTGCCACTACTTCTTTCGCAGATCCTAAATAATATTATTATGGAGTCGGGAAAAGAATATCATCATGGTGTCGGGTTAGATAGAATTAACCGTGTGGGGTAAACTTATAGCTCATAATAGTGAGGATTGGGCGTAGAATTTATTTCGAAATAAAGGGTTCAGTTCGAAATTCCAACCACCTGAAGAAGGCCGGAGCGTACAACGGCCGAAACGTTGTGACAAATATGGCGACAAAGATGAGGACAATAGTCCGACTAATATAAATACTGTACATAATACCTCATCTAATAAATATAGACGGACTCGGAAGTAGAATTATCCTACGGTAGGTCTAAATTTCGTATATAACTTGCAAGCTGATCTTTTTCGCCATTTTTAGGAAAAAATTAATCTCAAATTCCGCCAAACATGGTTCCTGATCATTTACCGTTTATCCCAAATAAATACACAATTACTGCTGTTGCCTTGTGCAAGATTAAGTACGTAAAAAGTAGATATATCGATGTTTATAGTGATGCGATCATTTGCGAATTCATCTCGTAGCACACTTTCTTACTTTCTTAATACTTCATTTACGCGACCTTGTGCCAGCCTATGTTGGTCTTTGTCAATAAGTGCGCATGGTGTAAATGCGAACACTTTCCATCTTGTACTAAAAAAAAAATAATAGTCCTTCATCTCCTCCGATATCAAACGTCCCTCTGCTAAACGGATAATATTCTGACGTGTTTAATCTTCGGCGAGAGTAATTTGGGACCGTTTACTTCTGGCGTACATGACAAGTTTTTGTTCCAAAGATCACGTGCTGTATGATGGGGAGTTATTTTTCTGTCCTACATTAACGACTTCATGTCTTGGCCTTGTGATTCAGGAAATGTAGAATTAAAGCCTTAATAAAGATAGTGTCGAAAATTATATGCTTCTATTATTTTCGTTCTGATTTCTTTTAAAAACCAAGGTCATCTTGTCAAATCAGATGGTTTTCGTTTGTGCAATTTCACATAATATATCTTTTGTACATATATATATATATATATATATATATATATATATATATATATATATATTATGTATATATATATATATATATATATGTATGTATTTATGTATGTATATATATATATATATATATATATATACATACACACATACAGTGTGCGATGGGTAAATTGTCGCCACTTTATAGCTTTAATTTTGGACATGCGCGTTGTTTGTTTTGATGTTGTCGACTGCACAGTATACTAGGACCATTGGGAACAGTCTGTGAGAAAAAAGAGCACAATGACGTAATTCACACCACATGAAATTTGGAAATGGCGTGTTGTACTACTTGAAATTCGCGCCGGAAGTTTCAATACGAACATTTCAGAGCGTTTTGGAATCTGAGGACAGTGCAGAAAGAAGAGGCTGATAGTGATGACGAAGGTGTTTGGAATGATCGCTAGTGATTCAGACGTTATGCCTCCCCTCATCTTCCCACAAAGTATCAGACTCAACACGAAGGCAACAGGACTCTGCACCATGCCACATAAGCAGGAAAAGCCAATTATGCCTGTCAAACAATTTCTCCGACCGCATCTCTCCATACATCTGGTTACCTAACTCCCCAGACTGCACCCCCTTTAATATTATGATTATTATGAGTGAGGCACAGTTAAGCGAAAGACCAAACAAAACTCCTTGCAACACTAAAGATGAAATGAAGGTAAAGTTTATGGCAGCATTAACTAACTGAAACAAGGAGACCCCCAGAAGAGTTGCAGATGATTCCAAAGTCGTCTAGATGCCGTGGTTGAAGTCAATGGCGATTTTATTGAATAAATTTACTCTTCAGTATTTCAAGATATTTTTGTGTAATTTTGGTAAATATATCTGTTAAAAGGAAATGTCTATTATTGGCATAATTTATACAACAGTTTTTCCTGTATATGTGGGTGTGTGTGTATGTATGTGTGTGTGTGTGTGTGTGTATTCATTACTTCACTCGTTATGATAGTATTTGAAACAGATCCCTCATGTGCTTTCTAACAAAAACATTATTTTGTATGTGTGTGTGTGCGTGTATGCGTGTGTGTGATTGATTTTTTTAATGGCTTATCAACTATTTACGGTCACCCATATAGGTCCTAATGTGGTTTAATTTCGGCGATCGTATGTGATCGGCCTTTCAACATGTTATTGCCATAAGTCCTCTCTCTCTCTCTCTCTCTTTCTCTCTCTCTCTCTCTCTCTCTATCTATCTATCTATCTATCTATCTATCTGTATATCTGTGTGTGTGTGTGTAATTGATTGATTTTTAACGGCTTATCAACCACTTTTCAGGTTATTTAGAGTCAGAATATATTTTAGATGGTAAGAATTTGGTGCGGAGGAGGTAATAATGATTTACTAATACAAGTCTTACTAATTAATCCATAGCTAAGAAGAAGAGGTTAATCCATACCTTTCCCAAGGGTATTTACTCGCAAGTGAATATAGCGAACCCCGACTGGAACTGGAACTCGCCTCTCCGCTTTCGAATTCAGAGCCTTTATATATTACACCATCCGCAGCTCCAGGCTTTGAGCACCTGGTATTCCGAGACGGTCACCATCGAGGAACTGACCAGGCCTTGATGTTGTTTAACATCGGTGATCGTACCATAGTATTTCAACGTGATATGACCGTAAGTCGTGTGTGAGCGTGCGTGCGCGTGTGGGTGTGTACGTGCAACCGGCGTTCAGTGATATGTTGGCGTGCTTAAAGGTTGTAAACCTAACACACATCCCCAAATCTTACCAAATAACTAAGTACCAGATTTTTGTACAGAACCTAGAAATTTTCCGTAACCTTCGTATTTATTTTGTTTTAAATTTATTGTATTGATATTTATCGAATAATTGCCGAGTGGTTAGAACGTTCGTTTTACGACCATGGTATTGGGGTTCAAATCTCACCATGGTCGATTTTGTCAAGAAGATGACTTCTCGATGTTATCGTTATTTATAGGTGATACTAACGTGTATGAAAGTTCCTGAAAATATAAACATGGGTTGACCCAAGCAATGTCAGTGAAATTGGGAAAATATTTGGGAGATATCGGCGTTTGAACTAGCATGAAGTCGCAAGTCATCATGACCAAGGCTTTGAGCGTACAGGACTTGGTCAGATTGTTGACCATGCCAGATAATATGCTCTCTCCCGGAAACTGTAACAAAAGTCTGTTCAGCATAGTTACAGTATAAACCACAGGTAGTCTCTGTGGTTGTTAAACAAACACGACTGTGCCTGAGCATGCGTCATCAATAGGGATTGGCTAGCCGCCCAAGCAGACAGGTATACTCAAATACGTACGGACAGCCATTACATTTATGGAATAAAGTGCTCAGTACCAGAAATAGAGCTTTCGTATATACAAGCTATGTAGCTATAGGAATCAGTAATCCATGTAGATATCAGTATCATGCTTCAAGGGAGCTTCGAAACGTATGTCAATACTTCTTTCGCAGGCTCTCTATATCAGCCATTTGAAGATTAAGAAACGTGATGTAAAGGAGGACACCGGAAATAGGAAAATACACTACGTAGAAACTGTCAGTGTCCATGGCACAAGCGATCTTCAGTCCATGTGTCATTCATTACTTTTTTCACGGGTCATATATATATATATATATATATATATATATATATATATATATATATATATATATATATATATATGACGCGTGAAAAAAGTATATATGACACTAGGGTGGTTAGATAAGTGGGGGGGAGTGGTCACCGGAAATAGAAATATACACTGCGTAGAAGCTGTTAGTGACCATATCTCAAACGATCTTCTGTTCATGGGTTTAACCTTTTTTCGCTTCCTCTATATATAGGTTACTGGGGTATTAAAGGAAGTGGAGGGTGGAAGAAATCCGATATTTCACAGTTCTTATGTGAACCTGATCCTTAACTGCTACGTATAATTAGAGTATATACTGACCAATTTCTTAGAATCTAACCAAATAACTAAAAGCCAGAATATTTCAGTATATCCTCTTATAAGTTAGGTGCATATGAGATTGCTATAAACGTTTCCATATGTATTTATGCATTTAGTCTGCCCCAAAAGAATCCACGAATTGCCTTACATTAACATTTCCAAGAAAAATAAACAAAACATTTTACGAAAAATAAGATATAGTATATCATTTGTTTTTTTTTATTTGTTTTATTTATTTATTATTTTATTTTATTTATTTATTTTTATTTTTATTTTTTTTTTTTTTTGCACAGCTCTGACACTCCACTCTTTAAATGTTTGGATTATTAACCGATAAACAAATTACAATTTCCAACGCGTTTCATTTAGACGAAAAGATCTACGAAAGAGCAACTAAGCATCTGGTCAATTACCGACTCGGACAGTTCTTTGTGGATTCCAAGGGTGACGGTGATGAAATGATAGACTTCAAGATAATGAGAGCCCAACTAATAAAAAATCCTTGATGATGAAAGACCACTCTAATAAAGAAATTATTGATTGAATTATGAATTTCAAAGTTCAAGCATAAATGACATAACAACAATAATTCTGAAACAGGTATATATAAAATAAACAGCCAGAACTGCTCCTCACAATATATTGGGGAAACTTGCAGAAATTAAAAAAAAACGTATCTATCAACACAAAAGGAATCTTATACAAAACAGTTTATCAAATGCATTAGTTAAACATAGAAATAAGTTCAACTATAACTTTAATCTAAAGAATGTTACATTTATTAAAAGAGAAATTAAATTACTTAGAGGGAAAATTCTTGAGAGTGCCAATATTGAAACTTATCAAAATATAACTCTGTGCACCCAATTTTTTCATATATCAACATTCCTAAAAATACTCCCTTATCAAAGCCAACATAAATGACTGTAAAAATGTTACAAAACTAAAAGAAAATGGTTAAATTCATAAGCTCATTTTATTTTAAATATATAACACATAAATTAATCCTAAATTAAAATATTTTAGATATTAATTTGCATAAAGATTTTAAGAACATCTTTTACTTACTTTCGCTTATTAGATATATCCCCCATAAATTAACGAGTCTTTTCAGCTAAACTGATGATTATTCAGTTGTTAAATTTAAAATTTTGGAAGACTAACAACATTCTTGCGTGCTACAAAATAAAATCCGTTCATTTGCCTGGATGAAATCCACCAGAAGACGAAACCTGTTGGCTAAGATAAATTTTCTTTTTATCTTTATTCCTATTGCCTTTTTACACATATATTCTTTTCGAAAGAATTACGCATAAATAGCCTTGTTACTCGTTGTTAACAATGAGTTCAATAATACAGAATCATCTTTGGGAAAACATCATATGTATATGTTACTGTATTCACTATTTCTTTTTTCTGGTTTTTCATTTCCAGAAAAAATTTATACTTACAAAAATGTCGCTTCTTCAAAGAATGGAGAATCAATTCGAATGCATATTCTGTATTGTCATTCTGTTCTCGCTGATCTTATATATACATACATACATACATACATACATATATATATATATATATATATATATATATATATATATATATATATATATATGGGTATCCTGAAGATGTGTGTTTATTGAAGTGGGCCGACGGAAAAACTTCTTAATACCTCATCGTATATATATATATATATATATATATATATATATATATATATATATATATATATACGATATACATGTATTACATGATATATTATTACATAATATACATATTAATTTGTAATATATATATATATATATATATTTATATATATATATATATATGATCTAAGTCGAGTTCATAACCTTCACTTACGTGTTAATATCTTTGGTAAATGTTTGAAGACGTCTCGTCAACCTCCCACCCACAGCTAAGTAGCAGAATAGACTGGGTCCGATTACCTTGCGTAGCAACTGATCTAGGAGAATGAGAACTCTAAATTGGCTTAATGTATGGCGTTCGGCTGTCGGTTAAGAGCTTGGAAAGGATCACGGAGAAGACGAATCAGTCTGTTTCTTCTGTCCTCGTCAGGTCCCTCGATGATTGGAGCACTCGAGGGACACATGAGGATGGTGATGGTTAATTATGAACATAAATTGAACAATGAATAATGAGTTCTAAGTTAGATAAATAGATAGATATTCGTTTGAACCAAAGTTTCATAGTTTCTGTCAAAGGTTGGGGTTTTATTTCACAGGTAACTGAAATTTATAACATCTTTCTCTATCTCTCTCTATCACTCTCTCTATCTCTCTCGCTATATATATATATATATATATATATATATATATTCTGAAAGGTGACCTGCTAAGTCGACTTTCTATATGATTGGTTGTGCAGATTGCGAAATGTTTTCACTTTAAATGTTTTCACCTTAAAAGTTAAAATGGATGAAAATTATCTACATTTTTGTCATTTGAGGATCTTAAACAGCGAAAAAGGTAGGTTCCGTTGATGGAAATGGTGCCGTAGCTGAGAGTGTTATTTGTAAGTGGTTTGCTAGATTCAGACGTTGAACTGTTGATCTGAATACCGAGAACGTTCTAACAGTCTGACAATCGATGACCAAAACGATCCCCTGATTAAAAATAACTCGAGAAACACGACATGGAACATTGCAGAGATACAACACACGTCTTATAGGATCGTCCTAAGGCAATTTAAGACACTTGGATATGGGAATCGATCCGATGTTTGGCTGCCTTGCGATTTGACTGAAAAACCAAAACAAATGGACCTCATATCCATTTGTGATTCTGTGATCAAACAAACCAAAACGAAATCTTTTGAAAAGAACGAACACAGGCTGTGAAAACAATGGGAAGAAGAAATGGAAAATAAACGTCCTGGAAAAAAAGAAATGACTCGCTGTTAACAGCTTCAAAAGACGGTCTACTTCCGAAGAAGGTGATGTCATGTATCTAGTGAGACTGGAATGGAATTATATATTACGAACTTCTTCAGCAACATCAAATGTTGAATTCAGATAAGTACATTTCCCACTTGAAATGCAATAAACCGATGAAAAACGCCTGGAATTGGTGAGTTGGAAGTGTTTGGTCTTCCACCAAAATAATACCAGATTTCATGTCTTTTACCAACTCGGTAGAAATTGGTACTGCTTACCTGTGATGTTCTAGTACACTTGCTGAAAGCACTTGACCTTTTACTTTTTTTTTTTACTTTTACAATCGACATCTGACACCCTGAGCTTGATTCCCCGTCCTTCTCTGTATCCTTTCTTCAAACATGCCTCTTTACTCTTGTTCTCAATCCACTGTAACCCCTTGTGCGCTAATGGCTCTCCCGCCTTGCTTGTGGTGAATTGCTTTAAAAAAAACATGGCGTGGTTTAGCGGAAAGTATATACGAACGCTGATGAGTTCAATGATCTTTTCGCAATCCACAAATACAAAACAATATTATGACTTATTTCAGCAATCAAAAACTGGGCAACATGTCCACACGGCAATTTAGAAAAGCAAGGCGGAGAAAATCTCTTATGTAATAATAATAATCCATCAGTAGCAAGTGTCATTCATTTTGTTGGTTATATTCATTCATTTGACATTTCTTTTGTGATGTTTTATTTGTTCTTAATGTCCGTTTGTCCCTTTCTCTGTTTTTCTTTAAGCCTGTTTGTGAGTCGCTCTATCTTTTCCGGTTCCTCTTCTGCGCATGTGTCTGCCTGCTGAGGTAGAATTAGATTCATATCAGCCAAAACCGGAAATGAACCTGTTTGAAGACGCTGTCGCCTGTTAAAGAAAGCGGGAAGTGTTTACGACTCGAAATATGGCTTCTGTTTTTAGACATATCAGACACGAATCGTGACTGTTAACACCAGTAGTTGCTATCGGAGGCGGGTCGGTTGATTTTTATGATATTCAGACATTATCTGGGCTGGTAAGATCGTTTTTTAAACTATCAAACAATGTTTGCAATTTCTCCGTATACAATTCCTTGTGCGCTTTTAAGTTCAACTAAATAGAGGATAATTCGATTTTGGGACAAATTATCTCAACCAGAATTTCTGCTTATAGGTTGAACTTTTTTTGCTATGTTCTGTGTCCTTTCGGGATCATGGTACTCCACATCTTCCTTTCATACGGAGTTCTAGGTAATTTTTTTACCTTACTACAGTGCGACTCAAAAGAGTTTGCAAATACTGATATTTTGCATTTTCTCTAATAAAATATGCTTTTATGGACAAAAGTTGAATATTTTAATTCCTCACTGCTCACCCAATACCCAAACATTACATCTTAGAATAAATTATGAAAATTAGTTTTATTCATATTTTTTATTAATTAAGGAAATAATACCGACTCAAAAGTTTTTTCAAACTTTAATTTCAAAGCAAAAAATTGATCCTGTTCAAATCAATTGTACAAAATAATGAAAAGGTGTATTATGTATTATATACCAATGAAAGTTGGTATAGTTTTGTTTAGATATCAATGTATGAAAATGTAAGGAACACGTTAATATTTAATGTTTCGATCGTCATTCTTAAGAATATCAATAAGTCGTTTATCGACTGATGAAATGAGTTTCCTAACTTCGCTGGCTGTAATTTTAGAACAAACATCCAAAATCTACTTCCACATGTGATCCTTGTTAGAAAATTGCCGTCCATTTTCATCAACTCGACGCGTTACCATGGCCCAAAGTTTCTAAGTAGGGTTTAAATCGGGACTCTGTGGTCGTCATGCCATAATATTGTCCCCTGTAAAACCATGATTTGCCAACCACACTTAGGTGAAGCGCGCCGCGTGACTCGGGGCATTATCTTGCTGATAAACAAGATTACAATGGAACTCATCATTTTGTGAATTCAACCAGGGTATGACATTTTCTTTTCTTTTAAAAATTGGCAATAATTAGCTGTTACACAGTTTGAGTCCTTCTGGCACAAGAAATGGTCCAATTAATGTCGAGCCACAAATTCCAGCCCAGAACATCACTCTACCACCTCCTTGTTGGCGTCTAAAACACAAACAAGAAGTACCACCATGAATGAGCCGACATCTTTTCCAATCATGGGGGCTGTCTAATGTAGCTCGGGCTACATCCGTCCACATTACTCTTTGGAAATCAATTTTTAAGTAACTGTTTGCCCATTCTAACCTCTTTAGGCGCTTCATTTTGCTCAACGGAAGGCGTGAAATTGGAGAACGTTGTTTTGTCATACTATGGAGGATGTGATTCCATGTTGCTTTCGAGACTTGCTTAAAACTCTTTGCTGGTGCCGTGAGAATCCCGTTTGAGCGTTCTTTTAATTTTTATTAAATCTCTCTTGTTAGCTGCACGTGGGCGACCAGCCTCGTACCTCTTGCGTCCAACTTTACCATTATTGACATATTGCTTCACTGTGCGATGATCTCGTTTAATTATCTTTGCTATTTACAGTATGGTTTGATTATTTGAGAGTGATTTTTATATTTTGGCTTTTTCCTCAGCATCTTCCCACGAGCCATTATTTTAAAATTTATGATTTCGGCAGACACATTTGATTCACCTGAAATATATAGAAATCCTTTAATAAATAATAATATAGAGATTTTCGTCAATTAAATATTTATGTCACGTTGGACATGTCATTTTAAATTAAATATTTATTCTAATGTTTACACAAGCCATTACAATTGTTTAAATTTGTATATTCAAGAAATGTTATAGGTGCAAACACTTTTGAGTCGCACTGTATACGTTCATTTAGGTATATCACTTATTGAGTTATATTGATTGTTGTTTCTCTCTCTCTCTCTCCTTATGGCCTTCATTATCTCCTGTGAGTATATAATTCTCCAAGCTTTCTTTCCTCATTATGTTTTCCAAAATATTCAACTATCACATCACTTTCTGATACTCAGCATTTTTATTTCTATTTTCCTTAAACCTCCTCGTTACTCACATGCTCCTTTCATAGATTTCACAACATCCACCCTTACAACTACATTTCTGTTTCTTCGTTATTATTTGAGAAAATTGTTCACTTTTCAAGGCCATTTTGGAGTGTCAATTTTACATAGAAGTACAGTTTCCTTTTTCTTCTTTCTAATGAATTTTTATACTTCTTAATATTTTGCTTAACTTTTAGAAAGCACATTTCTTTATTCCAATGAGCCTTCGGATTTCTGAGTCACATTTTCCACAGTCTGTTAAAGCGCTTCCCGTATTTGATTGGTTTTGACGTTTTCTTTTCGTATCTCACTTCTTTTTCTGTTCCTCTTGCTAACGATCATACGCTCTATCTTCTTAAAATTGAGACTTAGTTCTTTCTCGGTCTGACCAAGAAATCCTTTAATTCTTTAATTCCAATGCTGAGTTCTTTAGCCATATTTCGGAAGGTTAGCCGGACATTTTTTAAATTTTTATATGAGGAATTACATAGTTTTTTTTGTCTACATTTTTTTATCCTAAAGCTTTTTCCAGTCAAACGATTGTAACTTACTGTTGTGGTAGGATCCACCTAATTTGCATAGTGGAGTACCGACCATATAAATATGGTTGGTACCGGGAAGAGAGGGAGGAATCAAGAGATTCAACCAGAGACTCTGCCCGACTGCGACTCAGTCAACACATTCTCCAGGAACGGTCTTACCAGGAATATACAAAATACTATATGTAAATATTGTGTACACTTTCTTGTTTCAATACATTTTGTTCTAAGTACATTTTGTGTTGCATTATTATTCCATGCATTAGTCAAGTTTCAACACTTAAAAATAAATTTTTGGCCAGATCGTCACCCACAAAATAAAACCACGAGACGATTATAGCAGTAGGCAATTTTTATTCGACTGTAGACGAACAAAACATAGGTGAAGGTAGCTGAGAGTGCAAAACGTCTAACAGACATGTGTTCCTATCGCGTAGCGCACAAGTGGTCTCTCGTCTCTCTCTATCCTCTCCGTGTATTTCACTGTCTGATAGAGAACATCGTTCTTTGTATTGTCAGCTACATTTTGAAAAGCCATTCATTAAGAACACAGAGTCTAGCTTCACTCAGTGACCCTCTTTGTCATGGTTGTTTGACATGGTTCTTTAGAGGTCTAATCAATTAAGCTAAACTATTTTGCCGAAATAGATAATTGTCAAAGCGATTTTGTGACGCGCTGCAGATGGGTCCTTAGCAAGATATCAGCTGATATATCTACAGCATCATCGAAGACTCATTACAGGTTGTCAAGTGTGAAAACTTTGGAAACTGGTTTCCGTTTTCTTAACCAGAAAGTCACTTTAATATCTTTCTGTGGAAAAAAATCTTGCACTACCATTACCTAACTTTTTAAATACTGATTTTCCCAAAAATGGCTCGAACGCAGCAATATATATATATATATATATATATATATATATATATATATATATAACAATAAAAGATATTAAAAATTAAAATCTTCAGACACTGGATTGTATATTATTATATATATATGGATTATATATATATATATATATATATATATATATATATATATAAGCAAATATATGGATATAAATCCGACAGTATGAAAGAAAAATACAGAAAAAACAAAATCTGTTTGAATTAGTTGGGCTCTTATGTCCATCGTCTTTTGTGTTAAATTGTTATAAGTTATAATGTTAATTATGTTTAAATGAAAATGTCCATGAAGATGGTCTTAAATAGACCGAAACGTCCGACGTCGACTTTATTTTAACATTAATAATGCATATTCAGAATTTTGTTTTTTTCTGTATTTTTTTTCATATATATATATATATATATATATATATATATATATATATATATATATATATATATATAATATATAACGAAGTAAGTGACTCACACGAGATGATGTCATCATAGATATTGCATTCAGTGTGACGTCAGAGAATTTAAGTGTATCTGCGGGTTGTCTCAAAGATTACTTTGTGAAGTATCCGCGCCTCACAGGATATCAGTAACTAACATTAACAAGTAAATAGGCGGTTAACACAGTTGAACCTGGGATGGGAACACGTGTGAAAAAGAAAAGTATGACACCTACCCCAGTGAGAATAAAGTCATATACTACCTCACAAGAATGTTCGGTGAAGGCTCTAGACCAATATACACCGACATACACCCACTGGCCGTTATATATTTCTCGCTCCTCGGTAAGACTTCTGTTTTCTAATTCTTTCGCACCCAGGAACTACTTGTGTCTTAATGGCTTTATTGCCTTGTATGAACTGAGTTCGATTTAAAAAAAAAAAAAAGAGTCCTCGAGAGTTCCTTAGCAGGATTTTCTCTCAATCTTTCGACTATTGAAAGAAAAGAAACAACCGGAAAAGAAAAAAAGACTTTAGATAACATTCCACAGATTCTTACCATTCCATTTGAAACTAAAACGACGACATATGTCCGTATGTGTATGCAGGATAATGGCGTGGAGGGTGGATCTATCAGTTCATATCCACGAATATCTGCGTGATCCGAAAACGGGTATTCACATGTGGATAGACATGACTCCCCATGCAGATATGAATACGAAAATATTGGTGGGAATTTTACATTTGGCGATATTAATATTTCTAATGCAGCTATATATCTTACTTATTATAAAATGCAGTTAGTTTGTGTGTGTGTGTGTGTGTGTGTGTGTGTGTGTGTGTGTGTGTGTGTGTGTGTGTGTGTGTGTGTGTGTGTACGTTTATATAGTGGATCGGATTTCCTACATTTTTCAACCTATTTCAACAAAACTTCACAGGACTATGTAAAATTACATTGCAGCGGTTCTGACAGTGCCAAAAATTGGAAAAAACACAATTGTTTTTTTCAGGAAATCAATTTGAAATCACGATTAAGAGTCATCACGAGAATGAAAGGGGGACAACTCATATCGAGTTATACTTATTATAAAACCCAGGTTGTGTGTGTGTGTGTGTGTGTGTGTGTGTGTGTGTGTGTGTGTGTGTGTGTGTGTGTGTTCGTTTATATATGGGATAGGATTTCCTACATTTTCAACCGATTTCAACAAAACTTTTGTTTTTTTTGGCAGGTAGTGTTTCTTATTGTCTTGCATACTTTTTTCTTTATTTTTACATTCAGAATGCTTTAAACATTCCATTTACAAGACAAGTGTTTATAATAAAAATTCTATTCAATCGGTAGACTCATAACGATTGAAAACAATGTTTTTGTTTGAGTTTGACTAATTCATAAAAAAACAACAAAAAAAAACTAATTAAGATATGCGTGTCCGTCAACCTTAAACAATAATATTTGTCAATTTTATTTTTCAGTCTTTATGTTGGTCGATACTTGATCTATCTCTTACTGTTGCATCCCCGAGCAACGCCGGGATCTACTGCTAGTATATATATATATATATATATATATATATATATATATATATATATATATATATATATATATCAAATGTGTGGTGCAGTTTATTTTATATCACAATGAATTATTCATACAAAAATAAATTAATAAAGTTAATGATATAAAATGACAAAGTGCCTTCGATAACCACATTTTAAAGATGCATTAACCCAGAATAATAATAATAATAATAATAATAATAATAATAATAATAATACCCAAGTACTTTCGACGAGTCATCATCAGGCATGAAAATTTTCGGGATAACAACTGAGACATTACTGTACTTATTGAACTATTTAGTTAATGCCACGTTGATTAATAAACTTCTCAAAAGATTTCTTAAATTGCCATATTAGTAAAAAAAAACGCACTCCCTTAAATTTTCAAAAAAATCACCCTTACATTTGCGACTGCACGCACCACAAGTTTGTATCCGTTATCAAGAGCACATTTC
>CAHIKZ030000168.1:365000-405000 GCA_903632075.3 Acanthosepion pharaonis
AACAGTTCGCGTGTAAATAATGATGACTCGTAATTCTGGAAATTCAGACAGAAACGGCGTGGTAAGTTAAGCAAATTTCAATAGTTCTATGGGAAATAGGGTTAAGTATAAATTATCACTTAGTTCAGAGTTCGAGCTCAGATATAAGCTCAAATATAAGACGATATTCCTAGAACTACTTTTATTATTTGTATTTTAAGTTATGCTTCGTAAATAGCAGTAATTCTTTTGCTGAGATAGTTGTGTAATTCCAAGTTCTGTGCCGTGTCAGTGTTCGAGCCGGTATAAAATCACAGATTTCCATTGCTTATCCTCAAAATTTGCCGACTTCCTCTCTGGGTCTAAAACCATTTATTCCCTATCTCGATCTGACTTTGTGCTGTTTGAAGCTCTGTTTCGTAAACACAAAAAAAAAAGACGCAGAACGAAAACAAAAAGAAAAAATCTGAAAGCGAAGACAAACTTTATTTAAAAAGTATCGACACTAATAACAACAAAAGATTTAGAAAGAAATAAAACGGGTTTACCTCTTTCAAACAATTTGATTACTGTGCAAAATTTTGTTGTCGATCTCAACCCATATTTACTGAAACGTCTGTTGTTGTGCTTTTTATCGGAGACACTTGACGGCGCGTCTCCCTCGGTAAACATATGTCACTATGTACGTAATATTCTGTGCACTTCAAACTACACAGTTCACACACGAACTTCTGAAATTTTGGCCTCTATATACCTACAAAGTCTAGCTGTCAAGTGGTCACCAACGTTAATAAACAAGATTACGAAACTTCTCCCCCTGTGAGAGAAACAAGTAATCAGAGTAATGGATGGGAGGTCGTGAGACCTACACCTCAACTATTGATTTAATAACTGTAATTTTCAGCTCAAAGATAAACTATAAGTGTCAGTAAACAATGAAATGGTTATAGTGAATATTGGAACACATGGTCTTAATCCGGATTCGAACAACTAGAGACGACGACAATGTTACCTTTTTTTCAACCAATCATCAAAGGAAGAAAGTATTGTGCCACGCGCTGCAGATATCAATTCAAAAGCATTCAAGAGCATTCAAAAGTTTTTGGATGTTACCGAAGCTTTATGTAATTAACCCTAGTGTCATATTGATTAGAGAGAAATTATTACCCGGCGGGTAATATCGACTTGATAGTGGTTTTTACATTTTTATTGACAATATTTTTAACAAAAAATTATATATATATATATATATATATTATATATTTCAACCCAAACAAGGAAATAAAGCAGGTTAAACAGGTTGGCAAACGAATATTTACTATGAAAATTTTCGACATTCAGGCCGGTAAAAGAATAAGTTTATCAAAAACAGTGCATTTATTAAATACTTGTATCTATAAAATAACAACGTTAAAGAAACTAAAATATGTCTTTAAAAAAAACAGGAATAACATATGAAGATAATTATTGAAATTACATTAAAATTAATAACGACAGAATTTGATTTGAAAAGCAAGAAATTGAAAATAATATTATAAGGTAAACGATAAATGTCACAGAAGAAACTGTTGTCATTCATAAAGTCTATAGGATGCAGGTTCGAATCCTGTCTATGAACGAATATTTTCTATGAAAACCATAGAATGTTATTAAATAATATTTATTTTGAAAATGCAAACATGTGACGTTAAAGGCTAAGAGGAGGGATAAATAAATTGCTGGTCTTCAGTCTGTATATATCTTAAACTAATCATTTCAACCCAAACATTACTAATGCAAACATTCCACAGTGTTCCTAAGTGTGAAAGAATAAGAGAAAAGCAACTAATAAAAAAACAGGTTCTTACTACAGTCTCAATAATACCTGAAAAGCAAGTCAAAAAAATCTCGATAAATGTCCAGAAGAAACTGTTGTTCATAAAGTCTAGGTACCATAGAGGGAAATATATTTATTTTGTATGTGACACAAGGCTAAGAGGAGGGGATGGATAATAAAATAAATGCAAAGATGCAAGTTCATCAGAACAATTACCATGAACGTATTTATATAAAGTCCACAGTGAATGTATAACCTTACGGTGGTGGAAAATAAAAATATATAGATGCAAGTTCATCAGAATATATATATATATATATATATATATATATATATATATATATATATATATATATATAAATAAAATGAATTAAGTCGGACAATTATTTTGATATATTTTCATTTTGCTTCTCAGACAGGAATGGAACTTGTAACACTAATGGAATCATCCTTTGATCTGACGTGCTGTGAAACATTCAGCCACAAAGTAACGTCTGGTTAGCAAATCCGAATTTCTGTTTATAAATATACACCTTCGACGATTTTTCTCGATTGATCATTTCTGCTGATGAAACATATCTTAACGTAAATAATGACAACATATGAAATGGATTAAGTCCGACACTTATTTTAATATAGTTTCTCTTTATACGTTATTTTTTTTTTTTTTTTTTTTAGATACAATTTAAGTAAATAGTAAATAGTCTGTTTTTTAATTAAATATTATTAATTACATTTACCGGCTTGAATGTTTGAGAAAATTTTGTAAATATATATATATATATATATATATATATATATATATATATATATATATATATTTTAAAAATCAGAAGATCAGTTTTGATTTCAACCTTAAGGTATCCTCAACTGATTTCTATCAAATGACCTCTTAACGCTTTATTTTATCCTTTTTTTTTAAAAATAAAGAACACTATATTGTTATTTTCAGAAATAAATAAAGAAACGCATGACGTTGAGTGTAATATAAAGTGTGGAGAAGAAGAAGAAGAAGAAGAAGAAGAAGAAGAAGAAGAAAAAGAAGAAGAAGAAAAGCAAGTTTATTGTAAAAGTATTGGTGGCGTGTTAATTGAAATGTGCATTACATTTTTTATCTTTATATGTGCTTAAAAGTAATTTTCTAATATGTACGCAAGGACTTAAGACTTCGGATTTCTGGTTTAAAAGGTTCTTTGGATCCGGAAATACCGTAAGATTGATACCAAAGTAGTGGATTCAACTGACCTCCTGATTTTTAAAGTTAAAAACTCTACATGTTATTTTTACTTTTATTTTATTTTTTCACATATGTATTGAACACTTTGTAATACTACTGTTTCCTGGTCTGATTCAACTCTGACCATTAACATTTTATGTACCTTGTGATTGAAAATTAGTAAATGGAACGGTTTGGATATAGTCGATGACTGTTCCAGCACAAAGTACAAGACATCGTACTAGTCACGCCAGCGGCATTGCGTTATAAACCACAGGTGAGATCTGTAGGTGTTGAAGAAACGAAATTGTGCCTGATCTGACGTCTGCAACAGATGTGCTCGAAAACAAGTAGTCGGTCATGACAAATCGATTTGGGGGAGAATTTTCTTTTTTGGATTTTTGATTGAAAATCAAGAAAATATATTTTGAGAAGTTTTTTTCTATTTAATTACTCTGTTATTCTTTATAAAGGTTTTGGCCAAAATTTAAAAATTACAAATGTATTTTCTGATATTTGACCAAGTAGTTTCAGCTAATTCGACCATCTTCAGTGGGTGCAGTTATTTTGAGTAGGTTCTGATATTTGCTTTCTCCGGGGTCTTATTTTGATAATTTTTCGTTAAATTTTAAATATGAACTCATCATGTCACGTATTGTGACATCATATTCGGAGTTAGAATTTTTTATCACTAGATGTTCAATAGTTTCAGGAGGTCATTAATTTTATGCTGTATTATAAATAATATTTAATAAATATTTTTTAACAAAAAATTGACTCTTTCTACATTTCTAAGATGAGGGAATATAACTAATTACACTATTTACGTTGCCCGTTGGATAAAAGCGTTGATTGAAGTAATGCAAAAAAATTGTGAGCTCAATACCTGGCTACAGCAGAGGTGAACCAAACTTGGAGAGTTCAGGTAAATAACTGAAAACTGAGATATCCAGAAAATAGGCATGGGACGTGGAAGTAGAACGATGTACTCCGGTGGACGAAATAAAGAGATCGGTTCGAAATTCAAACGTATATCACATTAAGAAGGCCGGAGCGTACAACGGCAGAAACGTCGTGAGTATGACAATAAACATGAGGACAACAGTCCGAACAATGTACATAGCGTAAAAAAAATAAGTATTTAACATTGAACAAAAACCCACGTAGAATTAGTACCCACGGGAAATTATTTGAATCTTATATCACCACGAACATCACACACAATATGACAAAAATTTCATAATATTGGATCGGAACAAAATTTCGCAGAGTTTTTAGATGAACTCCAAAGAAACTATATAGATATCTATACATAGATTTATTCATCTGCATCAGTGCTATTTTCCTCTAACACTTGCCATCTTCAAGGCAGCGTCGTGATTCCATCCTCAAATAACTTGGTATCATTCTGTTTTTTTACAGACTTCCAGAGAATTGAAGTTCTTAACACTTTGGAGTTTTAGTGCCAAGACAGGGCCATTTTCACATGCTCTCATTTGAAACACAAAGAAATCGATGTAAAATCACAAAAGACAACAAACTACCATAGAAACCGCCACTGAAAGGCCCAGATATGCAAGAAGCAATGTAATTGACTGGTCTTCGTACAAGCCAGCTAATCTTGAGTCTTGTATTATCGGGCTGACGGATCGGCCTAGTCGTCTTCTCCGGCATTCGACTATTCGGCCGATAGATCGGCCATGTTGTCTCCTAATGCTTAAGATCGGACTAAGTGGTACTCCAAAGGTGAAATGTCAGATATGGTTGGCATCTTTAATATGATATTCCAGACAAATTGATCCCATTCTGGTGTCTCTTCAAAAAGACCTATGTTCTAACATTGCCCTGATGAAAGATTACTGATTGATGAATTCGGGTCGCTTTCCATCGATTGTTAACATTAATCGGTTCAACTGGGAACAGTACTTGCGTGTATTCGCCCTTTGATCTCGCGGAAGGAGCTCGTAATACACAATATTCCTTCTAATCCCACAAGATAAAAAGCATGTCGATTATCTCTACGATGTTCCATATCATGTGGCCTGGATTGTTCCTAATCAGCGTTTCCACTTGTTCAACATCAACGATTGCAAGCTTGACGCGATGAAAATCTCAATTTTTAAACCCAGCGAAATACTTCAGAACATTATTTCTGTACGCCCTATTCATCAGAATTCGGATAATAAATTTTGTTATAGGACTCATTCACCTAACTTCGTAGGTAGTGCAATGAAAATGGATCTACCGGTATATTACCGCTGTTATATATTTAATTTATTTTTTACACTATTTACATTGTTCGGACTGTTGTCTTTATCTTTACTGTCATACTCACGACGTTTCAACAGTTGTCCGCTCCAGCCTTCATCAGGTGATATGAGTTGGAATTTTTACCTAAACCCTTTATTTAATCCACTGGGGTAGATTGTTCTAGTTCCACGTGCCATGCCTTTTCTGGATATCTCTGTTTCACTTAATTCCCTTTAGTAAATCAACTCTCCGCGTATTTTTTGTGGCACCTCACAGCTCATTGGGTCAAGTCGCTGGATTACTTCAACCAACGCTTTTATCCACTGGGCTTTGTCTCCTTAGGAACGTATATCATCTGAAGAAAGCCGGCCCGTACAATAGCCGAAACGTTGTGAATATGACAATAAAGGTTAGGGCCACAGTCTGATCCACGTAAGTAATGTAAATAGTTATAATATCTCATCCCAGAAATATAGACAGAGCTTTATTTAATATGTCTGTAATCTTGTTTGATTTTATGATTCCTATTAAGCAGGACTTTTGTCCCGTTCTCTTATTTCTCACTTATGGAAATTCCTTCCGACTTCGTACTATCCTGCCAACAAGAATCTTCAAACATTAAAATTCAATGCCAATCGTCATTTTCTGTCTCTTTCAATTTATCCATTCTCGGTAGCCCTTTGTATCCAAGTAGCTTTTATAGCCTTGCTTGGGATGAAATGATTAAAAGAAAATATATAATTACTATAAATGTTATATTTTGTGGACGCACGTGTTCGAAAAGACATGTGGATGTCTATTGGTGTGGTTTTCGAGAATCCTTAATAAAGAAAACTTCCGTATAGCCAGGAAGAACTTCCGGTGGAATTTCAGTCTTCCTTCGAGATTTATTAACTTTAAGGATAACCTGTCCTACATCTTGCCCAACGATGACCTTCAATTAGGCAAACAAGGACGTTCAAATTATATATCATAAAAAATATATATATATATATATATATATGTGTGTGTGTGTGTGTGTGTGTGTGTGTGTGTGTGTGCGTGTGTGTGTGTGCGTGTGTGTAAGACATTTTTAGCATTTCTTTATACATTTTTACAATGTCTTAAACGTATTTCAACTCGCAAAAGTAAAAATACACACACACAACACGCTTACACACAAAGAGAGAGACACACACAGAGACACACATACATACACATACACACACAAATATATACATATATATATATATAAATTGGACGGCTGAAATGTTTTTACATCTTTTATGTTATTTAATCGACATATAGGGACACAAAAATGCTCTTTGAGGATCACAACATTTTTGGTTTGCTCCTAAATCAATCGTCACTTAAGACTCAGTATTATTTTTGCAATATTTGCATTGGAAAGTATTCAATTAATATCATCAATAATATATATATATATATATATATATATATATATATATATATATATATATATATAAAAATCTCATAAATACTAAAATATATCCACCACAGATCCTAGTAACAAAATAGAATTAATTATATACTATGCTAAATTCAATATATTCAATTGAACCATTTGTCATGACTCCTCCTACCAGTTAACGTGTTGCAGAAAACCAATATTATATAAAAATTTAAATGTCTGCTGGGAGATTGTATATCCAACGGAAAAATAATATGTTGGTTAGACTACAACTACGTTGTCTAGAAGGTTGAGTCTTCGTTTGAATGATGCATGTAACATCTTTCAACATTTACAACAGCATGACTGCCCATATTAGCAATTTAGAAAAATTCTTGCTAAAAATACATCCATACTTTTTGATGAAAATACTAAACATAAACTAAAAAATCTTGAAGCTATCAATATTAAAAATTGAAACCAACCCATAATAAAATTAATTATGAATACTGCACAGATGATTTAAAATGTTGGTAGTAGATTGTTTTAAAAAATCTAGTTTTTAACTAATAATTTTACAGAAGGAAAACACGGATTAGGAACACGGATTAGATGTAAGAAAGAAATATTAACAACAGGTTACAGAGATAGTGTAAGCGGAGATTACTATATGTTAGTGTCCAATACTGGTAGTCGTACGCGTCTCTCACTGTCTCTCTGTGTCTCTGTGTTTCTGACTAGAGTGTTGTGTCGCATACTTCCAAGAGTGTTCTTTTTGAAAAGGAGAGAAAAAATAAAACTGTTAATACTTTTTCCTCTTGGGATTTACGTCGAGCGGTTGAGCAAATTTCCTTTTCCTTCCTGAGCGTCGCACTTCAGGAGAGACTTGGGGCATGTCGAGATCGAAGTGATCGAAAATTACGTCGATCGGCTCTTCACAGCTATTTTGTAGTGATTCCTCCGATTCCTTCAAACGGCATTCTCTGAGTTGGTTCCAATGGCGTTTGTGAGTGTTTTTCGGTCCTTGGACAATATAGACCAGTTCGCCAATTCTTTGTTTATGGTGCCTACTTCCCAGAATGTTATGTTGTTTTTGTAAGCCTTGAAAAAGACTTTATCGCCAGGATTGAAATATTTCTTATGGGGCGATACGGTTTTTTTTAACTTTGCTTGCCGTGGAATAAGTTTGTCGAAGACAGACTTGATTTTCCTTGCGAACATAGTTTCTGCAGGCGAGCTTCCCATAGGCGTGTTCGGATTAGGAGTTATCCGATACACCTGCAGAAACTGTTGTAATGCTCTATCTGTCGGTGTGCCTAATGCCTTTTTTAAAGCTCTTTTTAAAGTGTCCACGAACCTTTCGTCCTGGCCATTCGACCTAGGGTGGTACTGAGGTGTTGTAATGTGGTCCACCTGATATGACTTGCAGAAGTCTCTAAATTCACTTGATGTGAATTGAGTGCCATTATCTGTAACTACACAATCTACCACGCCAAAACGCGCGAATAGCTCGTGTAGAAATCCGATCGTGAAGTTTGTGGTTGGTCTTTTGCATTGTAGGACCTCAGGCCATTTTCAGTGGCTATCCACAACAGTGAGGTAGTACATGTTGTCTGTAGTTCCTGCAAAATCGATATGAATTCTTTGCCATGGATGGTCTGTTTTTGGCCATGGTTTTCACGTCGTGGTTGGAGCTTTTGCTGCAAGCGCGCATCCTTTGCATGATTCTATCATGTCTGCTATGTCCTTGTCCATGTTTGGCCAATAAACATAGCAGCGCATGATGCTTTTCGTACAGTTCTTCCCCGGATGTCCCATGTGAAAATCCCTGAGGATTTTTCTTTGTAAGCTGTTTGGAATGACTACGCGGTCATTATATAGTAGGACATCATCGCAGAGGGAGAAAACTTCAGGCACATTGGGGTCTTTGTTGCGAATTTTGCTTTTTATGGATTGAATGAATTCACCCTCTCGAGACTCCCTTTTTATGCCGGCCAAAGTAAGTGGGAGCTCTCTTACGGTACTCGCGATCATGTTTTTGATTTCACAATTTGTCCTTAGAGTAGCAATGATGGAGTCTTCAAAGACTTCTGTATTTTTTGGAATGAGTCGAGATAAACTGTCTGCATGGCAAATATTTTGGGATGTTAGGAACTCAATCTTGAAATTATAGCTTAAGAGAATTGTTCTCCAACGAAGTAGTCTATTTGCAGTAAAGACTAGCAGACCTTTTTTAGAACTAAAAATTGTAATTAGAGGTTTATGGTCCGTCTGCATTATGAACCGTCTACCATATAGATATCTGTGAAACTTTGTCACAGCGAATATTAACCCTAGAGCCTCTTTCTCTATTTGGGAATATTGTTTCTCAGCTGGAAGTAGAGATCTTGATGCGTGAGCCATAGCTTTTCGCGAACCATCTGGCAGTTTATGCAGAATGCAAGCACCAATGCTGTACGAGCTTGCATCACTTGCGACTATGATGTCGATATTAGGGTCGTAATGGGTGAGGGAGAGGTCTGAAGTAAGAGTTTTCTTGATCTTCTCGAATGCGTCTTGGCATTCCGGGGTCCATGACCATGATTTGTCCTTTTTTAAAAGTTGGTTGAGAGGCCCTCTCAAATTTTGCATGTTCTTAATGAACACTTGGTAAAAGTTAGCTAGGCCGAGGAAGCTTTATAACGCTTGAACGTTATCTGGGGCCGTCATGTTTCTGGTCGCGTTGGCTCTTTCTGGATCCGGCCGACGACCATCTTTATTTATGATGTGCCCTAAGTATTTAATCTCTGGTAAGAAAAAGTCACACTTTGCCTCCTTAACCTTAAAACCGTATTCTTGTATCTTTTCGAATACGTTTATTATATGGTTCCGGTGCTCTGCCGTTATTTTACTAGTAACCAGTATATCATCCAAATAGGCTGTTGCGTATTCAAGGTCACCCAGCATGGCGTCCATGACCTGCTGGAAAATTGCAGGCGCAACCTTTACTCCAAAAGCCAGTCTATTGTATTTGTAAAATCCTCTATGGGTGTTTATGCAGAGCAATTTGGAACTTTCTTCTTCCACTTTTATCTGAAGGTATTCGTCCGAGAGGTCAATTTTAGAAAAGATTTTTCCACCATTGAGTTTAATGAAAATTTCTTCAGGGCTTGAGAGAGGATAGTGGTGATCTTGCAAGGCATCGTTTAACCCTGAGGAAAAATCTGCGCATACTCGTATTTGATTGGACTTCTTTTTTACGTAGACCGTAGGTGCTGCCCACTCGCTGAAATCTGTTTTCGACAGTATGCCTGCTTGTTCGCGTCTATCTAACTCTTTATTGATTTGCTCTAGAGCAGCGAAAGGGACATTCCGTTTCTTTTTGAATACCGGTTGTGCACCGTCCTTCACCTTGAACTTAGCTTTCATTTTAGTACATTTCCGAAGGCCGCCAGAAAAAAACCTGGGGAAATTGTTGTTTGAGCTCCTTTTTTAGATTTACCAAATTGGGCGTTGTACTTTGTATCTTCCGACAAAATGTACTCATTGGACAATCCCAAAGATTGAATTTTTCTGTCCAATCTGTTCCAAATAAGTTATCTGAAGTTTTCAATACGTAGGCTTTGAGCTTTTTGGTAACTCCATTTTGTGTTACTGTAAGTATTACCACACCTAAAATGTTAATCTTTTCGCCAGTTACGAATTTTGCTGTTTTATGCGTTTTCAATAAGGTCGGCTTGTTCAATTTTCGCCAAGTACGCCAGTTAATGGTTGAAACATCGGAACCCGTGTCAAGCTGGAATTTAATGAAATTATTGAAAATATCCACAGTTACATATTTCCTTAAATTCCTATTGACAATATTGTCAGATTGAGCTTGCCTAATTTTATTTTGGGGTTTTCTCGTTCTGTTGGCGTACCAGCACGAAGTTAAATTATGCCCACTTTTATTGCAATTTTTGCAATACTTTTTGTTCTTAACTGGACAGAATTTCATCCAATGCCATTTACCACAATGGTAACATGGTCCAGGCGGTTTCTTTAACCTATTTCGGTTTTGGTTACTGCGGAATTTAGGACATGAGATGTGCCTTTTGTCTTTTAGAGGGGAATAGGAGGTAGACTTGCTTCTGATTTTATTAATCTGAGCCACCCTTGATTCCTCGATAGTGTTTGAGTCACACTTTACAGATATTACTCTTTGACAGTCCTCTGCCAGTTTTTGGAGAGTCAATCCTTGTTCATTCTCAAGCTTGGTCAGTACCTGTCGTCTGACTTCGGCGTCTTCTGCTGATACTAGACCTTGTGCGAAAATTAAGCACTTGAAATCATCGGCAGTCAGTTCGGCTAGTTTAAAATCATTACAGAGCTTGTTTACCAATGCTGCAAACGTTAGAAAATCTTGCTGGTTGTCTTTGACTGTGTTCAGGCATTTCCAACATTTGTGGAAGAAGTTTTCTTGGGTAGTATGAAGTCTACAAACCTACTATGTTCTGTAGTTCCCAGTTTTCTCAATAGAAGACGTACCTTTTTTTATTTGACCATTGTTCAGTCTACGTTGAAAATATCTTCGCAGCGCTTGTTAAAAGCCTCAAACGTTTTGTCATTCTCTGGTACGTATTCAAAGGTTTCCATTGAATTGTAGATTGTACTCTGGGTGAATATTGTCTTTTTCAGAGTTTGTCTTTTAATGCATTTACGAGTAATCCTTTAAGTTGTTTCTGTTGTAGTTCAGCATTCTGAAGCGTAATTTTTGAAATTCCATTTGTTGTTTATGTAATTCCAAAAATAGTTGTTGTTGTCTTTCTTCTGATTTTTGTTGCTGATCCAAATTTAGTTTTAACATTTGGGCAACTATTTTTGAAAATCTTCCATATTTAAAAATGAAAAATGACAGCGATTTTTTTGTTCTTTGAAACCAGTGTACTAAGAGGATTCTACACAAAAAAATTTGATAAATTTTTCCTTTTTTTTTTTTTTTTTTTTCCTTTTACAAAAAAAAAAATATGGACAGTGAATTAAAGGGGAAACCAATTATATGTGTTTAGCTTTTTCCGTGGTTCGTTAATTTTAAAAAATTGAATAAATTTTTTATGTAATTTTTTTTTTTTTTTTTTTTTTTTAGAAAGGTGAACAAAAAAAAGAACTTTTTGAATTTGAGGGAGGATAAGAAATCGAGTTCAACTTATGTTATTTGGAAAAAAAAAATATTTTGATATTTTTTCGAATCGCTTAGTTCGTCAGTTTGTTTTTATGAACAAACTTTTTTTTTTTTAGATTTGGGTGTTGCGTTTAAATCGCTAATATATTAATACCAGCTTAATTTCTCATTCAACCCTGCTGTGGGAACGCGTGGAGTTTTGTGTATTTTTCGAGTACTGTCGCTATTGATATGGTGAGAACGAAATTCTCGAATCTTTCTGTCGCCACTGTTGTGGGACTGGCAAAGTATTGCGGTTTTCGACGTGAATGTGTTTCTAGAATTCTTCGTCGACACAGATGTGGGGGAACTGGGGACCATTGATGTTCCGGATTAGATGTAAGAAAGATATATTCTCAACAGGTTACAGAGATGGACCCAAAGTTGCCTTCCATGGAAGGAAAACTGGAACACGGATTACTCCCTAGAAAGATATATTCAACAAGTTAATATAGGCCTGGAAGAGTATTATATATTAGTGTCCGTTACTGGTAGTCTCGCAATTGTTTTGTTTAACTGTTGTCTCTGTATCACTGACTAATCGCATTTTTTCAATATATCTAAAAGTCTATTTCATGTAGTTCCGGAAGAAAATAAAAATGGTACCCTAACAGGCAATTAAAAACTGGGTTAAGGTGGATGTATGAACAAAATTTTAAGATTTTGTTCCAGTGTGACTCAAAACTTCAGAATCTCCATTTCAACACTGTGCTGGTGAATTTGTTTATCGTCAAACAAGTGAAAATATAAATGCTAATGTTTTTGTAACAAAAAGCGTGTTTATTTTGAATTAAATTTTTTTTGTCTAGTTTGAGATAAAACCTGCCTAAGGTTGTGACACTGATTAGGAATCAGTTGGTAAATTGGAAAGAAAGGATTTTCTTCTTTGAAAACAAGAAAAAATCTTTTTTCCAATAGATTGAAAATAACTGATAACAAGAAAAAATTTTTTTTTTTTTTTCAATGGACTGAATGTATATGTATAACAAAGGCTGTTTATTCAGGGAGGGAGGATGTTTGTTTTCTTTATCGGTTTTTGGGGGTCAAGGTCAATGATGACTAGTGAACAAGCCATCTGTTTAATGGCCAACTTAAGATCAAGTGATTATTTTTTCTTTTCCTTCGACATCTTGATGCAGAGAATATCATTATCATTTAACAACTTTTGTACCCACCACATCAAAAACAAATCTCTGAACAAAAAATTAGGGTCAGTTGATAAAAACTTAGATTGTAAGACAAATGAAATTGTGGCACCTTTTTTTTTTTTTTCTTAAGACATAAAGTTTATTAAAACAATGCAATTGACTTTTGTATCGATCTGATGAAAAAGAGCTGGTGTAGAATTTGACAGATACCGCTGCTAGTGTAACTGACCATAATTGGGTGGGGGCTTAAATGATAATTCTCTTGATGGAAAAAGTTCTTTAATTGAATTTATTAAATTGGGATTCAGACCATTCTGAGAACATAGTTTGATCGGAAGATGAAGAGAGATGGATAGATAGATAGATATTTCAAGGAAGGCAGAGAGAGAGAGACCCTTCAGGCAGAATTTGAGTGGAATGAAAGAAGATGGTAGGAGTTAGGTAGATTGAAACCACCTCAGCTCTTTGGTGGAGGGATCCCAAAATCTAATAAAATAATCGAATAGAATATTTTTTCGATGTTTCCTTGACCTAGGCGATAACTTTTCAGCATCCCCATCGTGTTTGTTTGCTCTGAAAGAATTCATGTTCAATTTTGATAGAATGTTCATTGGATCAATTTGATGTCGCCATGATCAGCTGTCCTTCTTTTGGTGAAATGGCGGATACAAAAAACAAATGGCTACCAGAAATAAATGATGTTGACAATAGGTTTTTCAAATCTAGTTAGACACAACACAAAGGCCAAACGAGGAATTGTTTAATTCAAGATGGCCGACAAATTGTTGTTAGTTGTTGCATTAAGACAAACTTGAAACCGTTTTCCCCGAAAACAATTTTAGTGATGTTAAATTACAGATTGACAAAGAGACATGATCTAAAACACAACACAATTTTACAGGCTAGTATGAATATCGGGTTGACCACGATCCAGGATGATTTTGTCATTTAACTATGGAATTTAAATCATCATATGATGAAGAAATGGGATTTTACAGGGTGTCCTAAAATTGGTGCAAGAAAACACGGGAAGGCAAATTTCAGATAGGGATTCGTGGATTGTGAAAATTCCATTTTGAGGACTTTAAGCCATTGAAATTTAATGTTTCATAGTATCCCACCCCTAACTAATTTATTTTTTTTTATAGGAGTCATCATTAAACAACTCTTATTTCTGCCATGGAAGTACAGGCTGAAGCAAAATTTGATAGTACAGCAAAAAATGTTAAAAAATATACTTTCTTAAAAAAAAAAAAAAAACCATTTCTGTAAAAAAAAAAAAATGTAAAACTACATTTATTGAGTTGCTGAAAAAGACTCTTGGCAATTTGAAGGAATATGCCTTTCCTCTTATAATGATTTGCAGTCTGAATTTCTTTATAGGTTTCTATAACCAGATATCTGGAATATTCCAGATTCTACTATCACTTGAAATTTGGTTCATCTAAGTTCCATTAAGACAAAAGTTGTTACCTGTACAATATCATCCACCAAATTCTTATTAAATAATAGTTTCTATTACTTAGTTGGAGCTAGAAATTTTTGATTATTGCATTTGTTGGAGATCATTTTGTTTCAATAAATTGACAATATAAAACCTGGAATCATAATATTGCAACCGTTGGCCTTGTCAGATATATCAGAAAGAATCACTTGAGAATTCTTCTTCCGTGCAGCTACCAGAGTTAGAAACTGGGTAAAAAGACTGTTAAATGGGGAAAATCTGAGTGAGATCCTTTACAAAAAAAACTAGCATCATGGAAAATCTTCTCCTTTAGTGGCTATAAGTTTTATGTGACATGTTAAATGTTTGAACCCAATTCATCAATCTTGGACATGTTGCATCCTTGTATTAGAATAATTTGCAGAACATTGCAAAAAATTGATCACAGAACGATGAAAAACAAACAATTTTGTATACAAAACAAATAGAAAAATATAGTGCTTCTTAAAGATTTAAAAAAAAAAAAAATCATTTTTTTTAAATCCTTCTCTAAAAGATCTGAGCTATTTACCTATTTAAAGACTTTTCGTTTAACCACATGGTCTATAAAATCAGTTGGGAGTAAAAAAATAGAGGGAGACCTCACAAGAACTGAACTCAGATTACCATCTGTTATTGTCAACCCATTAACCAAACACTGATTTCCACATTCTTTTCTTCATGTGTTTTAAACTGAATCGGCAACCTTTTGTAATCTAGTGAGGATCTTCTTTGTTTTCAGTTTTAAGTGGAAGAGATAAGCTAACTATTACAGGATGTTTAGTTGATCATTTATTGAACAGATGGTTTTTAAATATCGTAAACACATGTATTTTTAAAAAAAAATTATAGCAGAAGGCGTTCACGCGTGTTTACAAAAAACCAAAACGGACACCGACAATATCGACCAAAGTTTGAAATAAATATAAACTTGAGGATTTTTTTTTAAAAAAAAAAAAAAAAACAATTTTTAAGATGAATTTCAACTTTATAAAGACAAAATACAACAATCAAATTTATCTAAAAAAATAAATGAACTGAAAATTTAAATTATTTAATTCTTTTTTTGAATGGCAATGTTTGCTCTTGAAAACACACACACACAGGTGTTCAAATTTATATATATATGATTAGGATTAAGTCATGATTAAAATAAAAACCTACTTTAAAAAGTTTAAAAATATAAAACATTTTTTGATATATAAATATAAATAAAATATTTATTTAATTTTTTGAAGAGACACCAATAAGTAATTCAACTGAAAATACATTTTTTATAAAATAATTGAGTTGAACAAATAATTTAAGTGTTCAATTTAACTTTTGAAATTTGTTTTTAAAATTAAATATAAAACATTTTTAAAATTACTAATATTTTATATACACAAATTCTAGATTTATAAACATAAATATATATATATATATATATATATATATATATATATATATATATTTAAGATTACAGTACTTTATTTCATAAATTCATATACAAATTTTAAAATTTGTTTTGAATTGACAAATCCAAGATTTAAATATGTACATTTAAAAAAAAAATATATTACAATATTTTATTTTATGTACATTTTTTTATATATATATATTTAATTTGTCATTTAATTCCTGTACAAAGAGAGATTGATGGATCTGAAGATCCCTGTTTTTTTATTGATAACATTTATACATAAATTCAATCTCAGTATAAAGTTAAACCATAAGCTTCGACTTTTGACCAAGTGTCAAAGAAACATAGAACATCTAAGAAAAAAAAAAAAAAAAAAATTTTTACAAAGTATGATTTCTTTTTCCTTTCTTGGTTTCACATCTGAAAATATCTTTGGGGAATTTTATAATGAAAATAAATGCTATTCCTGGAACTAAAACAACAAAATTTTTTTTTTGCTATTGTTGCATTGGGAAGATATTTACTATAATAAATATTGATTGGTTCCATATATTTTGTAGTCCACAAGCTAAATCTTTTTTGTTTTATCAAAATTTGGCAAAATCATTTTAGAAAATATTTTTGCATAAGTTTACTGCCCAAGTTTATCTCAACTTTGACCAACTAGACAAATGCAGATATAAGATAACTCAAATTTCCAAAGAAATCCTGACAAATGATATAGAGGGACATATCATTCCTGGGACAAAGAAAAAGTAACTGTGGTAAAACATCCATAGAAATGTGTTCTGGTATAAAGAATTTTTCTGTTTTTATAAATAAATTTGACTAGATCTGATAATGTAATATTAAAGTAACATATCCTCACATCCACTGGACCCACGCACTTCACAAGACCGTTGGTCCGGTATGGTCCAGTATTACAGGTTAAAAACAAGTCTCCGGTTCCCAATGTCAATTTGAAGCCACTGTTTTGATATTTTGATCCTCGAGAGTGTTCATCAGATCGTAGAAATCCGGAAACAACCCGTTTGTCCACCTAAGAAATCGTCGGGTGAGAATCGGGTTAACAGAAAAATAAATAACCAAGTCTATCCGATTTTAAAAAGACAAAGGTTTTCTTTATATAAAAGCAAACACACAAAAAATAATTCTTGTTGCACAAGGTTGAATGTTTCTGGTATGTGAACAATAACCAAACAAACACAATTACTTTGAATAATTTCAGTAAAGGAGAAATGTGGGCTTCATTTTAACCTATTTGGTCTGTTCTTAGTGCAACTACTACAACCTTTGATGTTCCTGTTATTAGTAGTAGTATTAGTAGTAGCAGGAGTAGTGGTACTTAGATGTTAGCGATGGTATTTTTTGTTTCAGCAAACACACAGTGGATTTCTTTTCAATCTTTGATGTCTCTCCACTGAGTTCAATTGCATTTGAAGACAGATGAACACAGAAACACTCCATCTTCCGGTTGGCTCGTTTTTTTTATATGTCCCAGATTGGTGACTTATCTGTTTTTCTAGTGCGAATGTACGAACATACTACCAAAGTACAATTTCACTCCTCTGAGAATAAACAATTTACTTTTTTCATCGATTGGTTTTCAAGGTTCATAGCAAGATATTATTTATCACCTTGTTTTCAATCACTCTGCTGCTTTTTGTAAACTACAGAGAGTCTTGTTTCAAAAATAAATTCTAGATCAAACATCCTTTATTTCAATTTCGATTCTCATAGTGTCTCAATCTATTTCTTCTTCTAAAAGTTTCTAAATTATCATTGTTTCGGTAATTTTCTATTAGTAATCTGATAGCCTTTGTACACTTACAAAAAGATTGTATTTCGTGTTCTAAATTAACTTTCTGTAACATTTACTTTTCAAAGTCTTTACAGCATTTTTGACATCTTGGTTATTCGAAAACGCCTCTATTCACTAGGAGCTTTCCCTTTCTTTTTTCATTATTATTTTTTCAAGGGTGACATCGCCCGTGCAACACACGGACTTGGTCTTCCAAGAAATTCTCTATGAATTGAGTCAACCTTCCTTTTAGGCCCAGTTCGTGCAGGTCTTTCAAGATACCAAATTTCCTTGTGGTGTCGTACGCCTTTTTTTTTTCAAGTCAAAAGACTGCCACGAAATGTTCCTTCTTTATGAAGGCTTCCCTTACAAAAGTTTCTTAGCGTATTAAGTGATCCATGGTGCTACTTTTTTTTACTAAAAGGACATTGGAAGTCACTGATTAAGCCTTTAGTTTCCAGATACCAAGTCATCCTGTTTTTGACCATTGTCTTTGTAGCTTTACATAGACATCTGGTTAATTTGTTGGGTAACTGTTTTATGAATTCGTAGTGGATATCATCTGGACCCACAGATTGTAGGCTTTCTTTAAAGACTCATTTATTTCTCCAGAGTGAATGGTGGTTATATCTCTCGGTATTATTTGATTTAAAGGTTAGTTTTTTTTTTTTACCGCTTTTTGCTTTAATTTTTAGAGATTGTTTTGGCTAGTGGGCCAGTGATATTCTTTTTACTGGTTATTTTAGAGTAATTTATCGAGAGTTTTTTTTTTTTACAGTGTTTGTTTAGTATTTGCCTGCTATTTTCTTTATCATATTACAGACGGATTTTGTTGTTGTAGCAGAATTGAGTCCTTTGTGTGTTAAATAATTACCCATAGGTGGGACCCTAATAGGTGCTACAACCTCGGAGCGGGGTGAATCTGGGAGCAATTAAGATATGGTTCCACGCTCCTCAAAACCTCCCGGATGTAGTTTATCGTCATACTTAGGACGAATTATATTTTTAATATAATAATTTTTAATTATGTATCATTATCAATAATGTTCTGTTGTATCTTTTGTTTAAGTTTCGATGTTTTTATGTTTTTATCTAATGAGGATGCAGGTAAGAGTTGTGGGTATCACAATGTTATGGCCGTTGACACCTGCCGCCTTCACTAGGTAATTATCGATCTGTTTCTTTAGTACTGATCAGTTGTTTGTCACACTGTTTCCAATGAGTAAATAATGTACATAATGATAACTCTTCTTCCCAGAGATTCAGACAGAGAAGTATTGAAATTCTATCATGAAGATGATCTCCAAGATCGCTAAATTCGTAAAGTAGGGGGAAAATTAATTAGTGTGCGACAACCCTTCCTATCATCTGGTTGAAGGTCTTAAGAGCGCTGACTTTTCCCTGGGAGTAAATCTGGGAACAGAACAACGAAATGCCGTCATTTATAACGTTTTATAATGCATATCAGTGGAGGAAATAATCATCGCCATTCGATAACTTTAGGAATATGCTGTATGTAGAGCACTATATAAATTTCAACAACATACTGGAGCACATAAAACGAAACGAAAATATTTTATGCACATTAATATTGCGTATTTTTTCTCCATGTGAAATCATAATTTTTTGTTACGCAATAGCTCCCCGATCGATGACGTCCTGGATATGACGATGAACTACGTCCAACAACACGGCCTCTGATCAGGAGATTTTGAGGACCGTGGAACCACCTCTTAATTGCTGATTTTCCCAGTTCCACCATGACCAGGAGTGGTAGCACCCGTTAGGGTTCCAGCTATGGGCAAATAAACTCCCAAACTCAGATCAAAACACTATGAAAGTGTACAAATAGGTTTTAATACCAGAAATACTTTGTATAAAATAATTATTACCAGCAATACATTGTTTGAAATAAATATTACTAGCGAAGAAAAAATCTTACCAGAAACAGATTTTTGAAAGAAAAAATATTACCAGAAATAATTTTTTGGAAAAAATATTACTAACAATGAAAATTGCCGGCCTTAAATAACCCATCGAGGTTGATATGCTGTAAAACAAACCAAACCACCCGCTCGATGGTCTAGTAAAGTGTCAAGTGTAAATGATTTTTCTGGGTCTGCAACGAGTACATTTCTATAATTAGTGTTGATTGATTTCCATCAGCATTCCCTGTAAGATCCAAAGTTGAGAGTTTTCAAGTAGCCAGCAGCTGTCTGTAAATACAGAAAAGAAATATGTAAATAATTAAATAAAAAGGTTTGAGATACAGTGACACTCGATTGGAAGGTAAGAATTCCTCTAATATTCAAACCGAATTAGTCGTAACCAGACTTAGTATCAAGGGCGAAATTACGATTAGAGTAAGAAGTGATGTAGAGACATAGGGTGAGACGGAGTTCTCGATGTCCGAAGGGAAAATCTGGTACGTTATTCTGCATCGACAGAAGACAGAAGTAGCAACGAAAATTCACAAGTGTCACTTTTCACTGACAGTTCTCAATGAATCTATGAACAAAGAACCTTGTTTAACAGAAGCAACAGGCTTCTTGTCTTTCTTCCCTTGCAGTATCTAGCCTATAGTTTCTTTGTCAATATTTACCAGTTTTGTTCGTACCGATGCAAAGTGGGATCGAATGACGGCGTGATGTAAATGTTGACCAGTGTCGTGTAAGCTTTGAGTTTTTTTATTAATTTGAATTTTCTTTGTGATGAATACAATTTGTACATTTACAGGTTTTATACAAACAACATAAAATTTGAAAAAAAAACCATCAAGGATGTTGTCTGTAGAAAATCAATATTTTTAATCTAATTTTGCTGAGAAAATAACGTTATCCTATACTGAAAGTCTGAAAAAGGGCAAACAAAATTTACTGATTAAAATAATGTTTGGAATTTCATTTGTTTTATTGAATTTTCTTCTAAAATTGCAGTTAATTAATTTGTCACAATGTTATTAAGAGCTTCAGGCTTGTAACAAAAATTGGGAACCTTCATGGCAACAAAAATTTTAAAATATCCAACTTTCATTAAAACCGAAAGTTGCTTAATGTCAATGTCATTCTGTGCTGAGGGGATGCTTTCAGTACCCACCTCTCCCCCAAATATAACTAGGGGAGATGCCAGGTTTTATTAAATCACATTTTGATAAAAATTAGATTTTTTTTCCCAGTATTATTGGTTGTTGCAAGTCTGAAAATAAAACAAAAGTTCGTGTGAAATAGTACTTGACAATCATTTTAATTAAGTCACCTTTAGGATTAAAAGACTATTTCAAGTTAGCCTAAAATGTTGGGAAAAGGCAGCGGAAATTACGGTTCTGAGTCAGTCCGAATTTTTATCGCATTTCATCAGGGATTTTACCCAAAACGAGTTTGAAGAAACTATGATAGCAATCCGCTAATATACAAATACGAAGGTACAAACTGTGTTAATTCAGAATTTAGATTCATTTAATGAATTAGGAAGAGAAACAACAATAAATAAATAAATAAATAAATAAAGAAAGAAAGAAAGAAAGAAAGAAAAATCAATGACAATTTGTTAATAGCTTTTCCAATGTTATTGTCGGTTGGTCAGCTGAAAAAATATAACAGCCGCGAGAATTTTCGTGTAAAATATTTAAGCGTCATTTTAATTAAATTCACTTTTGGGGTATAAGTCTATTTCAAGAAATTAAAAAAATTGGAAAGGTTCCCAAAAATTCCTATTCTGGATTTCATCATGGGTTTTACAAAAAATGAGGTTAGGGAAACCATATTGATAATCGTTTAATCCAATGTTATGTCACTCTAAAAGCACTTACTGTTTTATTTTAGAATTTAGGTTAATCCATCGAATTAAGAAAAGAAACAATTAATTAAAAAAGAGTAAACTGTTTCATTATTATTATTATTATTCAATAATTCTTTCGGATAAACGTCCTCATCTTGATTATTGTTTTCACAACGTTTCTGTTAATGTCCTCTCAGGCCATGATCACCAGTCAATCGTATTTAATAGCCTTCAAAGCTTTACAACTAATATCTATAATACTTTCAATGAGACACTGTCATCTCTAGGTTTGTTCCATGTTCATAATCCTTCTTAAATATTTGTGAAGTCGGAATTATCAATACAGTTTCAATAATGTTGTCGCACTGTTTTCTATATGAAGATAATCTACTCGAGCGCTCTCTAGTCGATTGATTAAGCCCATCATTTTCATGGAATGTAACAAAATGGACAATATAAAGCTTCTTTTTTTAATGATGAAAATAGTCAAATGTTTAATAAAGATCTCCGTGATAAGGTTAAGATAGATAGATAGATAGATAGATAGATAGATAGATAGATAGATAGATAGATAGATAGATAGATAATGGAAACTGAGATAGATAGATAGATAGATAGATAGATAGATAGATAGATAGATAGATAGATAGATAATGAAACTGAGATAGATAGATAGATAGATAGATAGATAGATAGATAGATAATGGAAACTGAGATAGATAGATAGATAGATAGATAGATAGATAGATAGATAGATAGATAGATAGATAGAACACGATACTTGGTTAATAGTTTTTCCAATGTTATTTGTAATTGGTCAACTGGAAAAATATAATAAGAGCCATAAGAATTTTCTTGGTGTCCAAGTCTATTTCACATATATCGCTTAATTTAAAAAATGGGAAGGCGTCCCGAAAATTCCTATTCTGGATTTCATCATAGGTTTTACAAAAAATGAGGTTAGGGAAACCATATTGATAATCGTTTAATCCAATGTTATGTCACTCTAAAAGCACTTACTGTTTTATTTTAGAATTTAGGTTAATCCATCGAATTAAGAACAGATACAATTAATAAAAAGAAGATTAAATTGTTTCTTCATTATTATTATTATTATTATTATTATTATTATTATTCAATGATTTTTATAATCCTTCCTAAAGATTTCTGAAGTCGGAATTACCTATAAAAATAGATAGATAGATAGATAGATAGATAGATATTGTGTGGTATAGAAACAAACATTACATGTTAACTGTCAATTTAATACTATAAATAATCAACCGACCTGTGTTTCCGATGAAAAGATCATGCCCAAATGTTCTATAGATAGTAGTGAAGCGTGAAACCGACAATTACTATGCAGTACTGATTCCAATGTCCACTCTTACTGTGCCTGAAGAAACTCTCGCTCCAATATTGAACACTCTTCCCCCATAAATATAGCAAATTTCAAACAATGTATATTTTTGTTTATCACTTTTTGTGGTATTAAATCACGCAGATATATAAAATAAAGTATGTTCAGATTCGATCTCCCGATTAGCAGGTAAGCAATTCTGATTGGTTGTTTGTTTGTTTTTTACGGATTATCAACCTTTTCTGGATTATTTAAAGCCGAAACATATTTTGATTTGTATAAATAATTCTCTTTTTTTTTCTTTTTTTTTTTTGAGTGTATATCACATTAACAATTTGGGGGGGGGGAGGAAACACTGCAAGTCCAAATATTTAACCCATAGCTGGGAAAGGAGAGATGGATTCACACCCTTTGCAAGACTACATTCGCTTAAGAGAATGTAATGAACTGGAATTCGAACTTATTCATCCAATTTCTCATTTCGTGCTCGAAGCTGCGTAAAGTACTTATCTACTACGACAGCGTTTTCCGGCTCAAAAGAAATATGTTAAAACTAATTTACAAATATCCAGCTAAGTAGAACTGCAATGACACTTTGATCTTAAGCAGGAATATCGATCTATGTGTAAATATCGCCGCCATTTTTCACGGCTTTTACGTAAAATTATATATTTAAAATCTTATATGTGCAAAAAATACCGTTTAATTATAATGAAGATCTTCTGACAGGGATAACTGGTAATGATACACAGGTTAATTAGTTAAAAAGCCTCGATTTATTTTATGTGTTATATTTGTTTATATCGATAATCCGGCGGATTTTAAGGCAATTGTTCCCACAGAGATCATAAAGGAGGCTTAATCAATAACCACCAACATAATATAATCTGTTCAAATCTTGGTAAATACGCGAATCGTTTTTTTTTTTTTTTTTTGTTTGTTATTATTTACAACAGTGTCGCCTTTGTGGCTTCATTCGAGATATTATTAACATCCTCATAAGGTTCTTGTGTATGCTATAAAATTTTTGGCCATCGTAAAATGAGTCCGCAAGTGTTAACGACACAGTATATACACAGATATGTGAGTAACTTTGCATGCACATGTGTGTGTGTGTGTTGTGAGCCGTTTTGGATATACATGTGTGTGTTTGCGTGTGTGTCTTCGTGCGCACGTGCGTGTTGAATTGCAAACATATAAGCATGTATGCAGGCGTGTAATTTTGGACAAAAACTTCAGAGTTGCTTTTCGCTTAAGTATTAGTTTATATCAATATTGAGCACGTTAATACGTAAAATCTAGCACGTATATTCATATAACTATATATGCAAAAACAGATAGATAGATAGATAGATAGATAGATAGATAGATAGATAGATAGATAGATGTTGAACATACTGAGATAGATTTTTGAAAACGCTTCATCTTTGGTTCCTTGTTAAATATAAGTCTATAAAAATATTAAACACATTGATACATACAATCTCGCACGTATATACACAAAATAGATAGATAGATAGATAGATAGATAGATAGATAGATAGATAGATAGATAGATTGATTGATTTCCTAATGTTAATGTATGTTGTTCATTTAAAATTTAACCAAATAGCCACGAAAATATTCGTGTTAAATAGAGTTTAATTGACATTTATTCAAGTTAATTTTAGGATTAAAAGGCTATTTCAAGTTGGCTTAGTGGTGGAAATCACTCCAGAAATTCCCACCTTGAGAAATTCCAGATCGTTATTGCATTTTATCAGGGAATTCACACAAAGCCAAGTTGGGGAAACCATACTAGTAATCCGTTAATCTATTGTTATGTAAATCCAAATCCGTGATCTGTTGTAATTTAGGATTGAATCCATCGGGTTTTGAAAAAAGACAACAATTGACAAGAAAAAAATAGATAGATAGATAGATAGATAGATAGATAGATAGATAGATAGATAGATAGATAGATAGATAGATAGTGTTGAAACTTGAATAAAGCATGGAATAATAATAATACAACACAAAATGTACTTAAACAAAATGTATTGACACAAGAACGTGTACACAATATTTACAGATAGTTTGGTATATTCTTGGGAAGACCGTTCCTGTAGAATGGGTTGACTAGTCGCAGTCGGGCAGAGTCTCTGGATTGGATCTCTTCTTCCTCCCTCGTCTTCCCGGTACCAACCATATTTATATGGTCGGTACTCCACTATGTAAATTAGGTGGATCGTACCACAACAGATAGATAGATAGATAGATAGATAGATAGATAGATAGATAGATAGATAGATAGATAGATAGATATGGATATTTGATGCAGACAAGCATTCTCTCGTAATTTCTCAATAAATTTAACAAAAAGGACGTCTCTGACAAGCGGTGTTTATCTGCACGATGAAATCGCTTGTTCGTTTGGTAAATGCGCCACAAAATATTATTAACGAAATTGTTGTAATTAAAGAAATTTGATAAGTTTTAACATTTTGGTGGTCGTTTTTTCGCATATGGCATATTATAATTTACGATATTTGTTAATATTCAAAATATATTATTAAATATGTCAACATTTCTTCACTGAAAATTCATTTATTCATATAACTTCGGAGCTCTGATTTAAATACTAAGGATGTTACCACTTAAAAAGCAGAAAATGATTTTCTTCGAATAACTAAGCAACTTTATTAAACAAACCATTAAGAAAATAAATCAATTACTTATAAAATTCACAAAACTGAAAAAACTATTCATACTTTAGATACGAATATGCAAATTACTTACCTCTTTTAAAAAGAATCGCTAAATTGGGTCACATATAAGAAATAAGCTGATACTTACAATCTGTTGTTGAACTTTCATTTAAAATCTGTACACAACCACAGAGGAAAAGGAAACCGCAAAAAATTGTATATTTAATTCATTTTCAGGGCATCGCTGTGACACACATACGGAAAGAAATGTTCACGCAGACACATACACACGCACGCACACACACACACACACACACACACACACACACACACACACACATATATATATATATATATATATATATATATATATATGAATGCATGGAGAGTGACTCGTTGCGCTTTTCGAGCTAACATTTTTTTGCCACCATCTGTTATACATATTTATAAGTCTACTATTTATCCACGTTTAGAATGTTGTTGCTACATATAGTCTGTTGAGCTTCCTATATATTTAGAGAACCTTAATAAAATCTAAAGAATCTGCAATGTTATTGGTTCTTTTTGGCATCTCGGCCTCAGTCACTTCAGGTAACATAGCGTCCTTGTGCTTTTCCTACAAATACTCTCATGATAATTGTTTGGGTTGATTTTCCTCTATGTTACCTAAACAGTATGAATTTAAGCGCAGGACTAGATTGGCGCCAAGTTCTCATCATTTTACAGTTGAAATGGCTCGATATGACCGTAAGTTCTATGCTAGAAGTTTCTTCCCCACACATCTCTCTTTTGGAACTCTCTTCCAGCTTATTACTTTCAGATAAATTTTGATCTTCAAAAATTTAAATACAATGTCAATCTTCTGTCTTATATTCTGTCTTCTTAATTTCTGTTTTTCATTGTCCGTGTTCCTTAATAATGTTCTTATTTTTCTTATATTCTTCCATAGTCAGTGACCCCTACATCTCAGTGGCTTTGCTGCCTTGCATGGGGTGAAATTCACTTTAAAATAATATAACTTTAACTTTTCCAGATTCATGAAGCAACTTTTGCGGGCATTGCGTGTGGCTTTTTTCAGTCTGAAATAAAAAACCTGATCAACATCAAGTCGTTTTGACATCATTATACTAAACGACTACACCCTAAGTGTAAACCATCACACTTTTGTTAGCAAGGAAGCAAAAAGAAAAGATGTCCTTTCCAATCACCCACTCAATATATCCTGCAAACAGTTCAGTTCAAACATACCTCTACTAATTTCTTGAACTCGAGTACGCAATCCATTAACTCACGGTATATATAAAAGGGTGTTTTATTAAGACGGATTATATATAAGGGTGTTTCATTAAGTCGGATCAAAGTCAGAAGTAAATAAATCAGTGTGCAAAATAATATTGTCCAAATATCTGCCAAATCTGAAAGAAAAAGAAAAAATCATTCGACGTTTAAACATAATTCAAATTTGAAATCGGTCCAAGTTATTGGAACATCCTTTATATATATATATATATATATATATATATATATATATATATATGAAAATTTCTCCGATTTAGTCAGTAGAGAAGATAATATATATGAATAAAAATGACAATAGGAAAACTAGTAATTGCTGACGCGTTTCGTTCAATGTGGACTTTATCAAAGCAAAATACGAAATGAAATTAAGTGAACAAGGTAACTAATATTAGTTAATTTTTTCCATTAATTTAATTTCGTATTTTGCTCTGATAAAGTCCACATTAGACGAAACGCGTTAGCAATTACTAGTTTTCCTATTGTCATTTTTATTCATATATATATATATATATATATATATATATATATATATATATATATATACAATGTTTGCTATAACATGTTTCGCATATGGAACGGCGTCATCAGACAAAGAATTTTATTTCAGAAGAACCACATGTACAAGACAAAATATGATTCATTTAAGCTGATTCAACTAATTCTTTCATTTTTACTCTAACTGTATCGTTATAGAAAAATTCGATTTTACGTGCTTTTAACTGTTTTTATCTACTATACGTTTTTACCAATTCTCATAGTATTTACTATTGTTAAAGATAACAGTAATAATTTTGTCGAGATTTACAAACTCTACGCTTCGTTCAGTTTAGTAAACCAATTGGTGAAATATAATAACTTAAAGAAAATATATGCAAAAAGAAACAATATCTCATTTTTAATAAGTAATTATCTGTTATTTTAATCATTAAATTGTTTTTAAAACAGTGATAGCGTTTTGTATATTAAATAATAAAACTTTTAATATTTCCAAAAAAGTTAATGTAAATTTATTGTAAGAAGGTAGTTACCCTATTAAAACCAATTGCACTTCGTAACCCCTTATCGGCCTAACGGAAGTCACAGAATTTTATATATGGATTTATGGATTTTTTCCGAGTTTCCGTATCCAGCATTGTTTCAATATTGATTTCGTAAGAACAATGGATAAACTGAAATTGCTCGTCACTTATTAATCGTATGGAGACTCAAAAATAAATAAATGAATAAATAAATAAATACAAATAAAAATTGTGATGAAATTTGTTTAAATTCATTTTCTATAACGATACAGTTTATGCTAAAGTAAAGCATTCAGGCGTGACGTGGTTCATGTTTTGCTTCGGTAATGTAGGTATTGTTGGTAGAAAATAAATTAGTTTTCCATACCACGTGCATTAAAACCGCAGATAATACCTGATTAATCAATAAGAAATGAGCCAAACAAAACTGAAAATACTGAAGTTCTGCCTATTTTGTGTCAATCTCTGCCGAAGCTTTGATAAAAGTAAAACATGTTGGATTGATATACGTTACTTATTTGTTCTCTGTCTTAACATCCTCTCGGAATCCGATCCATATTTGATCTACATTTGATCTTTAACTTTTATATATATATATATATATATATATATATATATATATATATATATATATATATATATATATAATCAATTTTATGTTTCGCCCCCCAAATTGGACTGCTGCATATCAATAAGGTAACTGACCTACATTTGATCTTTAACTCTTGATATATATATATATATATATATATATATACAATGAAGTTTATGTCTTGCCCCCAAAAGTTGGACCGCTGCATATCAATAAGGTAACTGATCTACATTTGATCTTTATATATATATATATATATATATATATATATATATATAACATATATATATTTATGTTTCGCCTCCCGCAAAATGGGACCGCTGCATATGAATAAGATAACGCTTTTATAGAAAGCAATATTTGTAAGTAACTTGCTCAATATTAAGAAATATTATATTTAAGAGTAAACATAAAATAAATAAAATAAAACATTTATGATCCGAATTTTAAGTTTTGCTGATGTAATCTGCTCATCAAGTGCTTAGATAGTTCAACTGAATTTATTAACAGATATATATTTTTTCATACATATTTTTCATTGTTTCTACATAATTCCATTCGGTTTACTAAATAAAATAAAATATATTTTCTCTGTTAACCTTACTGAACGTCAAAAACCTTTTTTTTTCATTTTTTAAGTAACTTCATTATTTCCTGGAATTATTTTTCTCAGCAAAATTCTCCTCGGTGCCATTTTCACTCTTTCAGGCTATTAATGTTTTTTTATTGTTCTTTTTTCATTGCGGGATTTTTTAAAACTCATTTTGTCTCAAGCAAGGCGGTAATGTCACTAAAACGCAAAATGGTACTAAGAGAGAAAGAGAATAAAAAGACTTTAGTTTGGAGTGAGGACAATAAAAGAACAAAGTTCAGGGAGACAGAATCATTTAAAATTTTGATGATATGTGGCAGGGAAAACAAGAAACCGGTTGAGGTTTACACAGGTGAGAATTGCGAGAAAAGAAATAATTAGCATGTTTCTTACGGTTACTAATAGCTACTTCAACAGTAAAACGAAGAGACTTAGTTTCTAATCTATTAGTATGCATGAATTAATGCGATCGAGGCACCAAGGAGAAGCGCTCATTAGAACAACTGCCATAAAAATATTTATACAATAGACGGAAGCCACATCACTGAGGTAGAGAAGTGACTGAAATCGAGATACCAGATCAACACCGATAACATCACAAACTATTCTTTGGATTTTGTCGAGAATTTCAAGATATATAGCCAGAGCACCAGACCAGATGTAGCAGAAAATATTAATTCATGGACAACGCTAGACTTATATATGTGTAAGATAGATTCTGGTGTGTAAGATTTTCTTGTACGACACAATGAACGAATTTTCCTTGGAGCAGGCCTAGCAATTGATTCAATGTCACCACTCTACTTTATGCCAGTGGAAAACATGAGAGCGAGGAGGTGCGATTTTTTGCTCACCTGGAGGTTAACAACAGCCGTATGGAAGGAAGACAGAAATTGTTCTCCCTGATGATTAAAGAGAGCACCTTCGTTTACAAACCTTGTCTTGCCCTAATTAAAAGTCTGAATAAATATGCTTCCTAAAGAGAAAAATCTGGTGGATATAGTGGGTGATTATAAACTACCCCACCAGGGTAGACTCTCTTACTAAACAAACATATCATCCATCGGCGTCTTAGTGGAATATTACGCACGTCCCCTTAAGTACTTTTGGGCATCTTTCGATTGTTGCTGATTTTAATTCGTTGTAATACTATTTCGAATCAATCTGTTGGTTTTCCAGACTTTCAAGTAAAAAGACTCATTTCAAATTCTACCATATACACAGCATCAGTTTCTTTGGATAATGGTCAGAATTCTGCATTGTTATTGTGCTTGTGGCATAATCTTATGCAATCAATATTGTTTTAAATTATCCAATAACAAAAATCAAAAATGTCAATCAAAAATTATTTCAAAAGCATAACATTGGTTACTCTTTTAGTGAATCGTATAATGAAATACGATCCAGCTGGATTTGCAATTAAACTATATGGAAGTCATGTCTCAAAGCGATTAGCGTAAACATGTTGGTACAAATTCTTTTAAACTCTTGATTTTAGCATTTTGATTATGTTAGTTAACCCCTGCGTTTTATAACGGTAATAATTCTCAAATAAATGACTCGATTTCATTGTTATCAATCCGAAATGATCTATCAATTGTGGAGTGTCATTCAACGAAAAATCTACAATAGGAAACATCGTAAACTATTTTTGATACGTTGGTTCTTTCACAGTACATTTGATGCATCCGGATTTTCTTTGATACTCTCCCTTACTCGCTCAAATACTCCTTCGTTCCTGCAATAAAGTAGTATGATACTTCGGGGAAGGTCAGTTACTGAACCTTTACTCTTAAAACTTGGAGAATCTTTCACATTATACTGTCAATATGTTCATTGAGGTTGAATTATTGATATTCTGTTTTGGTAGAAATTTTTCTCTAATTATGTTCGTTCTTCAGAAGTTTTTATTTTTTATTTTACGTAATTAATTTCCAAAGCTTCCTTTTAAAATATCTGAAAGAAAACTAAAAAAAAGTTAATAAACAGAAAAAGTTATTAAACTTTCAAATCTCATGGTGACGTTTGGGTGGTACAAAACCGCCAGGGATTTAAAAACATATCTTTAGGTTTTTGTTTTTTTTTAAATCGATTTCGCCCCAAGTAAGGCAGTAAAGCCACTGAGATACAAGGGGTGACTGGGTGTGGAAGAGTTAGAAACAGAAATATCGCTAAGGAGCAAGAACAAATGAAGAGTAATCAGGAGGACTGTACATAGAGATTGACTGCATTTAAATTTTGCGGTTTAAAGTTGGCTGGAAAGCATGGAGCTGGAAGGGAGTTCCACAATCTAGAACGGCCAGAGAAGAAACTGTTATCATAGAACTTATGGGTACATCTAGCCAGCTCATCTATAAATTGATGAGATCTCCTCGCTTAAATTCAAAGAGTCTAGCCACCATAGCGAAGAGCTCATCCGAACAATTACCATGAAAGTATTTATAAAGACACAGAGAGGCAACCTTATGACAGGAGCTCAAGGTAAATAGCGAGAGCACCGGACCATATGCGGCAGCAATATTCTAAACATGGGGGAATGGTAGACTTATAGACAGATTCTGGAGAGCAAAATTGTCTCGCACGACACAGTGAACTGACTCTCTTAGCAGCTGACCTCGCAATGAATTCAGTATAGTCTTTCTAGTTTATCGTCCATGCTATATGGCAGGGGTGGCCAAACTTGCTTAATGTAAAAGCTATATACGATAAAGTCCAGATATTTGAGAGCCACAAGACATGAACAAAATTTACATATGTGACACATAGCAGATAAGGCATAAAGACTCCTTTAACGCTGAAAGCAAAATCTTCCCCCCACACACACGCTGTTTTAAAATTTCTGTTTTCATCTTCATATTTTTGACTGAAACTGGCCACAAATTATTGGCGCCCTAATTTAATGTTACGCGGCAATTGTAACATTCTGATTTCGCTGTCTAAAGTAGCGAGAAAATTAACATAGCAGTTTCCACTCCGACACAGGGAATTAAAAAGGTACGACTTGCTCCTGAGACTACACGACAATCTTATTAACTCTAAGATGGCCTGCTTCATTGCAATTTCTAAAGCGTAAGGTGGAGACTTCTTGATGGAACGTGCCAAGAGAAATCATTATTGCAGGCGCACAGACGTCGTAAGTATTCAAGTTTTTGACAGTCGCTGTACAATAGCCCCTCATGTTATGGGGAAATGAGTGACCACAGTTCTCTATGTGTTGATGCTTTTCTGTGTCTGTTTTAGTGTTTGTTTTAGTTTTCTTCATGTGCTTGTCGGTACCTGTACCTTTAAATGCAGATACACCTTTGTACTTGGGAGGTTAATCTCTGCGTACCATTGCGTTCTCCGATTGTGCACCGTTGCCACTGTTTTATTATACAAATAATATATTAAGTGCTTAGTATTTGTAGACAAATGTTTACATAGTGGATGCCACCCGCAACTGGAGACATTCCAACATCCGTTTATTTTAAACAATGATCTACAGTTAGTTTTTCTCACCCTCAGCAAAAAAACACAAGTTGGAAAGCATTTATCACAACACAGTTTAGCTTGGCACAAGGCAATGTTGTTGGTTTTTTTTTGTTTTTTTTGGTTTTTTTTTTTTTTTTTTTCAGACATTAAGACGTGTTATTTTTTATAAAGTTACGTTTCGAATTCACTTTTGGTCGATATGATTTTCCCCAGACAATTAATGTTTTTCCCTTTACCCATTCTTATGCCTGTCCATATCTACCTTAATCCTCTTCATATCTATACTGGTCTAACCTATCTATATCAGTTCTTACATCTATCTATCTATCTATCTATCTCAATTTCCATTATCTATCTATCTATCTATCTCTCTCTCTATCTATCTATCTATCTATCTATCTATCTATCTATCTATCTATCTATCTATCTCAATTTCCATTATCTATCTATCTATCTATCTATCTATCTATCTATCTATCTATCTATCTATCTATCTATCTATCTCAGTTTTCATTATCTATCTATCTATCTATCTATCTATCTATCTTAACCTTATCATGGAGATCTTCATTAAACATTTGACTATTTTCATCATTAAAAAAAGAAGCTTTATATTGTCCATTTTGTTACATTCCATGAAAATGATGGGCTTAATAGATCGACTAGAGAGCGCTCGAGTAGATTATCTTCATATAGAAAACAGTGCGACAACATTATTGAAACTGTATTGATAATTCCGACTTCACAAATCTTTAAGAAGGATTATGAACATGGAACAAACCTAGAGATGACAGTATCTCATTGAAAGTATTAAAGATTTTAGTTGAAAAGCTTTGAAGGTTATCAAATGCGATTGACTGCTGATCATGGCCTGAGAGGACATTAACCGAAACGTTGTGAAAACAATAATCAAGATGAGGACGTTTATCCGAAAGAATTATTGAATAAAAATAATAATAATAATAATAATAATGAAACAGTTTACTCTTTTTTTATTAATTGTTTCTTTTCTTAATTCGATGGATTGACCTAAATTCTAAAATAAAACAGTAAGTGCTTTTAGAGTGACTTAACATTGGATTAAACGATTATCAATATGGTTTCCCTAACCTCATTTTTTGTAAAACCCATGATGAAATCCAGAATAGGAATTTCTGGGACGCTTTTCAATTTTTTTAATATCTTGGAATAGACTCATACCCCAAAAGTAAATTTAATTATAATGACACTTAAACATTTTACACGAAAATTCCCGCGGCTGTTATATTTTTTCAGCTGACCAACCGCCAATAACATTGGAAAAACTATTAACAAATTGTCATTGATTTCTTTCTTTCTTTCTTTTTTTCTTTCTTTCTTTATTTATTTATTTATTTATTGTTGTTTCTCTTCCTAATTCATTAAATTAATCTAAATTCTGAATTAACATAGTTTGTACCTTCATATTTGTATATTAGCGGATTGCTATCATAGTTTCTCCAAACTCGTTTTGGGTAAAATCCCTGATGAAATGCGATAAAAATTCGGACTGACTCAGAACCGTAATTTCCGCTGCCTTTTCCCAACATTTTAGGCTAACTTGAAATAGTCTTTTAATCCTAAAGGTGACTTAATTAAAATGATTGTCAAGTACTATTTCACACGAACTTTTGTTTTATTTTCAGACTTGCAACAACCAATAATACTGGGAAAAAAATCTAAGTTTTATCAAAATGTGATTTAATAAAACCTGGCATCTCTCCAAGTTATATTTGGAGGAGAGGTGGGTACTGAAAGCATCCCCTCAGCACAGAATGACATTGACATTAAGCAACTTTCGGTTTTAATGAAAGTTGGTTATTTTGTAGGTTCAATAACCTACAAAATGTTGATAAGCTGTAAAAACACATTAATCAAACAATATCTCCCTTTCTGTGAATTCCAGTCATTTTTTATTCTTTCTATCTATCTTTTCTATTCATCTATCTATTCCTGTCTTTTCATATTCTTTTTTCCTTTATTCATTTATTTATTTATTTATTTGCATTCCAGTCATTTCATATTCTATCTCTCTCTCTATATATATATATATATATTCCAGTCTTTTCATATTATTTCTTTGTTTCTTTCTTTTTTCTATTCCAGTCTTTTTATATTCGATGTTTTATTATTGCCATGTTCCAAGACTTCGAATAGATTTAGTCGTTATCAAGAATAAATTAAACTAAATTTAATGTCCGTTGCGGGGTCTCTTGCATCTCTCTTGTAATCTGGTGTCGACGTGGTGTAATGGTTAGACAGCTTGTCTTACTAGATCAATTACGAATGAGTAATGAGCTCGATCCTCACTGGGTGCCTCATACTTTCGGCCTTTGTGCCACATCTAAGCCGGACTTAGAAAATCATCATATATATACACACATATTTATACACGCACACACACACATATATATATATATATATATATATATATATATATATATATATATATATATATATATATATATATATGGGATTACCACCTGAATTGTTAATGTTTTAATAGGGCACACTTCTGGTTTGAAATAGTCATTTGACTAATATACATAACTAGCGCAACACTGACATACACACTTTGGACAAGCAACTTGTTTAAATATTTTTCAGTACCCCATATATATATATATATATATATATATATATGTGTGTGTGTGTGTGTGTGTGTGTGTGTGTGTGTGTGTGTGTTTCATAAGATATATTTTTAAAGGATGCTATATTTATGGGTTAAAGTGCTCAATATCGGGGATAGAACATCTGTAAATATAAAAATGGACATTGAAGTCTACATCCAGGGGCCATAGTCTGTGTCATACTTAAACGCAATCGTCAGACCATGATATTTATTTTTGCATAAATACTAAATATCTGGTACAAGACCAAAAGTGGCAATGGGGAATGCTGTTCTTAATCTGACTTAGCTTGCCATAATCGCCGACTCAAACAAACTATACAATATTCCTTGCCCCAAAACACCACATTCTTACTTACCATTCTTACAACAACCACGTAATTCCTCAAAGACTTTATGAAGTTCTAGCTAGTCATATATGTACAATTTGTCGGTGGGGAGTGGGGAATGAAAATAATAATTTTTAAAAATGAAAAAAAAGAACGATGAATATTTACATTGTAAAAACACGATCCTTAATATTGGAAGAAATATCAGTTACCTGGAAGAAATTCATTCGGGATTTGGATAAATAAAAAAACCTGTTATTCGACCAATCATATACACAATTACTTGCTCATTCAGATGCAACAACAAATACGAAAGATCCACGTGAAAAACGCAAACTCTCCTACATCCATCAGGAGAAATAATCTTTCTGTTTGCCTAAAAGGGAGGGGATACGGAATTAAACTAAAGAAAATGGGTACAAAAATAAAAGTGGGCCAAAGGAACATACATCCGCTAGTTACGTTCCGATCGTACTTTATTCACTTCCACCAATGCACTAAGAGACGCGTACAAGTGCGGAAGTACCAAGTCGGATCCAAGTGCGTAATTACCGCCAAAAAAGGGTAGCCGAAAGGACAGCCTCCAGAAAACGATGGTCAGCCCTGACGAAAGCCTTGGAATGATCTAAATTGATCAGCACGTTTTCACTGTCGACTTGCCCGATGATTAAGTGAACCAAATGAAGTTTGTCTTGAATAGTCATGCTCTTCACAATCTGCTCAGAGCCAATCAGACTAGATAGGACAGCCTGCAAATAGTTGGCAAAAATCTTGGCTAAAATTAACTCTATTTAACATCGTCAAAGGCCTAAAGTTACCTATCCCATCCGCACCGTTCTTGTTTCTGCGTAGCAACTTGATCACACCCCTGATGAAGTGTTGAGTTATAGACCCCTGCTTCATCCAGTTGTTGTAAATCTGTTCCATCAAGGGAACAAGAACGAGCGACTGCCTCAAGTACAGTTCGTACAAAAGATCATCTAATTCTGAAGTTTTATCTCGGCCAACCAGCTTCAGCGCCTCCCAGATCTCAGATTCTGTAATAGGACCCTCGCACGCAGCCGCTTCAGCCACTTCGCGGCGGGGCAAGTCGGTTAAATAGGTATCGACCTGAGCAGGGCTCAGACCGATTTTCTTGGTGAACAGATCCTGAAAGTAGTCACGAAAAGCCTCACATATACCCACATTTGTAGTGACGGTCCACTTATCCGGAAATGGGATTCACGCGATATGCCTATTGGGTGCACGTCCAACTTCCTCGGCACTACTAACTTCCTACAATCACGGTATTTAATCGCCCGATCAACTTTTGCTTCAGATGCCGTTTGTGATACTAACCTAATTAGATTAAGACAGTGACTATAATCAACAGCAAAAGACCTAACTTTAGATTTCAATAAATCCCACCACTTATTCCCAACCACAGTCCCTGTCAATTCCAGCGGTAGCATTAGTAGCAGTTGGTCATGGAAATCTCGCTGACCAAATAATGATGTGTTCAATTTCCAGTAGCCAACCAACCTAACCTTAGGCTTAGCTAAGTTTACACGAAACCGGACGAGTCTATGATCCAAGTAAACTATAGATTGGAAACTTGGACAAACTAAGAGCCCTTCATTGACTCTCTTTACAAGAACTCGGTTGAGGTAGTTAGAACACACCACCGAAGTTTAGCCACCCCTATTATTTCAAGTCCACACTAGCTCCCAGGAGTGCTCATTATGATACTTATCGACAAGATCGATAAATTTCCGAAATGGCTTCACATCCAGGTTGTTAGTACATGTCGGGGTCAAGGGCGGCATTCCAATCGCCTGCTAAAATCCCTCGACATGAAGTCTTCAAAAAAGGCTCGATTCGCTGAAAGAAACCAGGTGGTTCCACTTGGTCATTGGGCGCATAAAAGCCAATGAGACGAAGAGATTTATACTTTATGGTAACCTCCAGCACGCAAAGCCTGTCCGCCGGATCTGTGAAAACAAGAGCACGTGTCACATTCAAAGACTCGCTCAGTAGCCAGGAAACACTTCTCGAGGGTCCTTGAAAACATTCTGAATAGAGAACAAACTTATTAGACAGAATATATTCACGATCGTGAGTTGACAAGCGGGTCTACTGTACAAGCCTCGGCCATTTATACTAGCCAAACAGTGAACCATGATCAGTCTAATTAGAGTTGGTGATCTGCATTAAACATATCCGGAGTTAGCACACCGACGGTCTGTCCTATTAAGCCTTGGCCCATCTCACTTTTGATAATGCCATTAAGAAATAGGCTACCAATGTACCAGGAGAACGTTAATTTCAGAGCATTATACAGGCATGGGTGAACAAAAGGAGGGGTCCTCCATGAACAAAACTGATTTAATTTGTTTTATATTTTATTCGTTAAAGAACACCAGGAGAAAAAATGTCCTGAAGGTGTCATTTGTCTCGTCGAGCGTCAGCCATATTCGTTGGGATCCCTCTCTCGATTGCACCACAGTTTTAACACCCTCTTGATGATGGGAAAATTGCGAGGGTTTTCAACGTGTTTTGAAAAGACTTCTTTGAAATTTAAACGATATGTTAAATCTTTTATTTTGCGAGTTTCCATTAATGCCTTTTCCGCTTGCTCCCTCGACACACGATACATGTTTTCCCTTAAATTGTAAATCGTTTTTTCTTTTTCTTTTTTCATTTTATTCCATTGATTGACTTCTTTGCCTTGTGTTATCTTATTTGTTTTGGGTTTTTTTTTGTTTCTTGTTATTTTTTGTTTTGTTTGTTTGTCATTTTTTTTTTTTTGTGAATTCACCAGAGTATGAGCCGGAAATGGATTTGGGTTGTTTAGGGATATAGCCTTTTTGGGGGCAGAGATTTTAAAATTGAAGTTTTTTGAGGGTGAACATCTTGGATGGAGTGAGTGATGAATATTTTGTGACTGGAGGTGAAGCAATATAGTTTTGGACTGAAGGGGAATACGGTGCCGAGGAAAGGGTGGCTGCGTTCTTTTGGACTTCAGAGCTGCTCTAATTGTACTAATTTCTTCTTTTTTTTCAAAACTTGGTTCTTACCATATTTTCATCGCACACATCTTCCGGGTACTGAGGTCGCGCTGTCTGGAGCTTTCCTCTAGTCAGGCCAACGGCCAGCTATTCCTTCTTTTCCTTCTCCGCGAACGCACAAGCGGATGATGAAGGCTTTTCGGGAAATGGGGGCTGCGCATTGGACCAATTGGGGTGTGAGGGTGGCCACACCGATCACAATCGTTGGCATGACCATCACAGGTGAGATGGAAATAATAGACTCGATCAAAGGGGGATTTGGATCGGCAGGAGCCAGAATTTCTGAGGCTTTTATCTCTGAGTAGGAAGAGGTGACCAGTCTCTCCACATTTTCAACAGGTAGGTTTACGACTGGTCTTAATGACCGGCATCTTTTGTCTCTCTACTTCTAAAGATTTGGGGAAGGAGATGAAGGCTTTTTGATCCAGCATTAACACAAAACTTCATCCCTCGTTCAGGTCGTCAGATGTAGCACTTAGTATCTGAGCGTACTGTTCAAATAGGCGGTCAAGTGCTCTCCTCTGACCTGAGGAGAAACCTCTTATACTTCTATTAGTTCCTACTTCCGTCCTCATATTCCGTGCGCTTTATGAGGTATTTGGTTATAAGATCTCGAGCGGATGCGTCCTCACAGTCGGCAGGTGTGAATAACAGTACTTCCCACATAAAGTAACCTTTACCCTTAATTACTCTTTAGAGTTTACCCCTAGGAACCTGAAAGATTTTTCACGGTGTTTTTAACGGAACGACAAAATTTGCGCGAACGCTTGTCGACCAAAAAGACAGACAAAATTCTATTCTCAACCCACTGTAATTCCTAGAGGTCTACCAACAGCCTTATCTTCTAACTTGTTCGTAAATCTTGGCTCTTTCTAGGGACTCTGTAATGTTGAATATACACATCGGGGTGGGAAACTTCCAGCGAGAAGGCGAAACCCCGGCCGCTACATTACATTCCTTGCTGTTGTTGATGTTGTTGTTGTCCTTTTCATTCTGAGTTGTCTTATTTTTGGTTGGTGTACTTTTTCCGGTTTCGGCTTCGGAATTTTGGCAATTTGCGACCACCATACTCTGTTCATTTTTCTTTTTGTCGTTCATGATAATATGCTCCTGGTTTTTATTTCTTTATCTGGCGTTTGCGTTTATTGTAACCAAACGTACGTACATTTTTCGGACATTTTTTAAAAGATTGTGCCCCTTTTTGTGTGTGTGTTTTTTTCTATAGGCAAAACAAGGGAATTAGAAAATAAACAATTGACCAAACAAAAGAAAAAAAAAGAAACAGAAACAATAAAAAACAAATTAAGACAAAATTAAAGTATTTCTACAAAGTGTGGAGGAAAATAAAATGAAATAAAACTAGTTTAACAGTATAAACAGTAACAATGAAAAAATTTAAACGGAAGTCGAAAAACTGGTTTTACTAGTAGACGAAGTTACAAAAAGTTATAACGTGTAAAAATAAAATGAAATTACTTCAATGACACGAACAACACAAAATGGGAGTCTTTTAACT